>JACCIY010000122.1:0-36944 GCA_025506505.1 Flaveria sonorensis | reverse complement strand
TCAAAGATCCTTTGCTGCTAGGAGAAGAAAGCACCTATTTCACACTAGAAGATCAACCAATTATGGAAAACAACATGGAATTGGTTGAATGTCAATTCAGTTTTTTTTTAATTTAGTTATGAACATGGAATAATGGGTTGAATTTTAATTCAGGTTCTTTCATTTTAGCTCTTCATGTCAACAACTCATGATGGGGGAAGTATTGCTATGGTCATTAATGTAGTTGGAATGTGAGGGACTGTTACTGCACATTTCCAAAGAGAGATTAGAATAAACTAGTTAACTACTTAACTACTTTAGCACCTAACTACCTGTATCTTGTAACTGACTTGTAACAGTGACCTACTTAAGCTCAATGGGAATCACAATCAAGACTATGAATGAATTGAAACTATTTCTTCTCTCTGAATTATCCTTCCTCACATCCTATTTTGACCCATAACACAACAACATAAAGATATTAATATATGAAAAGTTTTCTTGCCTTAAAAAATTCAAGAAATGCAGGTATGTCTTTGGCAGATTCAACTGAATTCATTTTCTTTCCCTGCTTTTCTGATAAGCTCTGCAGTATTTCTTTTGCTCCTGCACCATGGTGGATCACAAAGCCAGGAGCGTGTTAGATATAAATATATAATTAAAAGAAATTAAATGAAATATATCCTAAAAAGAGAATGAAAAATAAGTTACCTTTGTCCATAATACCAAGCCCTACTTTAGATTGATAAATCGCTCTCATTGATAAAATAATCTTTCCATCAATTATCTCCTCTACAAGCCTCTTTTTTAGCCGGTCAAAAACCACAATATGTGAAGCACTTGAACCAGAGTTCAAGCCTACATCATAAGATGAAACATGGGCCCATTCAGATAGTTTAAACATCCACCTTCAAAACCAATGTCGAAATTCACTATCGTAAGAAAAATAGCCATTTATAAAAATCTTAATTAATAGTGGAAAAAATTTCACCCGTAGGAAGCCTGTTTATCAGTTAAAAGCCTCCGGTCATGATCTGGTTTCCAGTGCCTTCATCAAAACATAGTGACATGTGAATCACTGAATTCAACTTATCTGAAATTTCAAGAAGCTCTCCACACACAGGGCAACAGTTAATAAGTGGCTCCCTGCAATAATTGAAAATTTTAATAACTAAAAAAAGCGTCAAATGTGCAAGAAATAGTAGCATGACATGGTGTGGATATACGTTTCTTGCTGTAGAGCTAAAAGTATAGCCAACTCATCCATGCTAACAACACCATCTCCATTTTCATCAGCTGCTTTAAAAAGCTCTTCTTTCTAGCAGAAAATGTGGAAAGTTAATTGAAAATATGTCAAACAATATAATGGAATTGTGAAACAAAGTCAAAAAACAGCTTATCTTAAAAGCATATGAAGGTTATTTAGTTCAAACCTTCCTTGCTGCCAGTTGTTTGCCAAATGCATCTATTAGTTCTGAGAACTCAGCGAATGACAATTTCCCATCACCATTGTAATCCTGGAATCATGCCAAATCAAAAGTATTAAAACGTTGTTAAACTTGTCGTATTTCAATTGTAGGATAAATGATGATCCCAGACATACAACTATAGACAAGATACGTCTTGTGAAACTTTTCTCTGTTTCAATTGGATCCTGAAATGAAAGACAATGAATGTTCAATTGGGAAATAGAATGAATGTTTGTATTTTTCTAGAGCTCCACCTCGATAGAACATGAAACAGATATCTTGCCAACCACTTTGTTGGAGGATGATAGATCAAATAACTTAAACACCTTAGAGTCAGAATCTGAAACCTGCTAACATGAAGAACAAAAATATATTATATATACACCAGAGATACAAGAGAGAAAAATGTAAAGCCATTGCAACAAGACAGGTGTGAATAGACTATGAGAATGAATTGTTTGCAAACAAAAAACAACCTATAAGAAAACTTACTTGACTGAGGAATTCTAAAAAATCAATCTCACAGTACCCGATGAGGTTGTTTTTTGATAGTCTGTTGGTCTGCATTACAAGAAAGGCAAGAACGTTACAGTACTCAAAATTAAATATAATTCAAAACAGGCATCAGCATTTGTTACAAACCTCAAAAACTGATACTTTTGCGATGTGAGGCCCATTTTTCTCCAAAACAAACTTTTTCTCCTGCAGAAGAATATAGTAGAACATATAAAGCTTAGCATGATATCAAAGATGCAAGACAAATCAATTTTCTAGGAACAAGTAATCCTCGAATACACTAGCATACTAGCAGCTTTTGACAACTAAGCTGCATTACAACTTCTTGTGGTCCCAGATTAGAAATAAGCATGTGAATTAATAAGAAAGATGAGCAGAGTTTCTACTATAGGGGTTGAAATGTTGAATACTCGGAACACCAATAAAATTCTCACAAGTCTCACTGATATTAAGAACATGGAGAACAAAATTTCCTTGCAGCAGAAATGTAAACAAACATCTCAGATGACTCACTCTTGAGATCAACTACAGAAATCCTAACAGCTAACTGAGACCGAATTAATTACAACTAGGAATTTCTCACACAAAGATGATTCGTGATATTACAACTTAATGGAGGGTCGAGCCTTTAAATTTACTAAGGATATATCAGATTAATGGATATAAAAGCCATGTGAATGTCATGAGGAAGATGAGCTTATGTAGAAAACCTCATGTTTTTAAACCAGGCATGTATTGGAAGACGAACTCTAAAGATAAGAACAATATTTTAAAAACTATATCTATTCACCTAATAAAAATTCCTGAGTAATTGTTTCTTGATCTTACAAGGAAAGCACACAAATCCTCATATACAGCTAACACTAAATAAATCAAAAGATTAAGATTAGAGATTCACTCACTGAGTTCCAGATAGGCTTGTCAGTCCTGCACATATCCAATAGAAGCTAATCTTAAAAGCCATAAGAGTCATGAAAGAAAACAAACTACTTTTAACATTTACAAACAAATCAATATCTCATCCCAGTATCACCTACATTCCCAATAATTCCTTATGTTGGTGATAGACACACATGAATCAGAAATTGCATCTACTTGATTACACATTTTCTTCATAAACTACTAAAACCCTAACAACAAAAGTTCTAGCATCGTAACTGGTCAGAGATGCCTGTTCGAAACGTCTGTTCTCCAATTGAAATGCAAGCAAGCCATTGTCCTTAAAATTCATCTGCCTATAAAACATTACATCAGCAATCAACGTTTACCTCAAAGCACAGTATTAGTATCATCTTGACTGTTGAGTTTTGAGCGGTGGGAAGCGGTGGTGCGACGGTGGAGATGGAGTTTCTGCTTGATTCGGTGGCGATACGACGGAGGTGGTACCGATTTGGGCCGCCGGCGGCAGAGGACTCATCGGACGATGTGATCTTGAACTTGCATGACCCATTTTTCCCTTTGCAGTAAAATCGAATAAACAAACTTGCATGACCATTTTCCCTTTGCAGTAAATCGAATAAACAAATTGTCCACTTTGTACTTAGATTCTGAACCTGAAAAGTGCAAAATCTCAGATAATCCAAAAGATGATCCAAATAAATAAATAGTCTTGAAAGTATGTAACCAGTTAACTTTGCTGGCAAGCTACTCGGGATGAGTTTGAAAAATACTCGAATCGAGTCAAAACAAGATCGAGCTCATATTATAGCTCGTTTACTAAATGAGTTCGAGTTTCAGATATTGAGTTCGAGCCGTCTCGCAAACCTAAACAAGTTTTTTGTTTATATAGTCTTTTATTTACATATTAAATATATATTTTTATTTTCATATTAAATATATATACATATATTTACATAGATTTATATTATATATATCATTATGATAAAACATAACTAAATAATATATATTATATTATCTTAACTACTATATAATACAAAACCTTGAAACAAATTGATAATTTTCTTCTTATTTTAAAACATTATATTAAAAGTCATGATGTATTTTTGTTCGTCTCTCTATATTTCTTCCATATTTGCCTTTTTTGATAAAAGTTTTTACTTAACATATTTATTTAATGATAAGAGTTTTTTTTTAATATATTTGTTTTAATTGATAAGATTTTTTACTTTTAACATATTTATTTTAACTGATATCTATGTTCAAATACCATATTCAGTAATAATATCATAACGGTGTTATAACGAATCGTCAAAGCATGTTTAAATGTCAACTATCATTTTGACGTGTTTATGTCATTAAAATCACCAAAACCAAAATAACCCAAAAAAACTATAATTGTGACGTTCTCGTATACGTTCGAAACCGAACCGCGGCAAAGCGCGGGTCTAGTCCGCTAGTATATATAAAGTATGATTATAAATAGTTATAAAAAATAATAATTTAATAATTTAACAATAAACGAACTGAGCCCGAGTCAAGCTTAAGCTTGAAATTTTTCTAACGAGCCGAGCTCAAGCTATAGAAATAAAACTACAAACGAGTCGAGCTCAAGCTCGGTCTTTCTAAAACCAAAACGAGCCGAGCTCGAGCCTAAGCGAACTAGGTCTCGGCTTAGCTCGTTTACACCCCTATTGTCTTGTCATCGCCTGACCCCATGAGCATCTAGTCTTATTATTACAAAATCACGTTTGCTTGAATGTTTGCAATAAACTAATTTTACTTTTTAGGCCGTAAATTAGTTATGATGTGTAATTATTAGTAAGTTAGATAATTATTAGTAAGTTAGATGAGTGTGAGTTGTCATTCTAAATCAACTGATGTTTAAAAAAAATCTTGATTTGGCATTAATGTTGAATGCTAGTGTCATATGAGCTGTGAGATTGATGAAGGAGTCGAAGATCTTCGACTTGTTAGAACATTAGGGTGGCTATTTGGCACTGAAGGTCAAGTGCCATCTCAATCCAAAGCATTGAAGGTCTTATATCATTAGATGAAGAATAAGAGTTTCTAGTATTTTCTTAATGAATCAAAAACCCTAAGTGTACGTTTCTCGTGTTGTGTCAGTGTAAATTTGTTGCCAAATTACATTAAGTGCATTCATATTACAAATGGCTAAACACACTGATAAAGGCCAGCCATGTGGGAGCGGGATAGAGCCTGGGTTATCCTGGGATCGACGGAACACCAACCCACCCCTTTCAGGAACACGCAAATTAAAACAGAATCGTATTAAAATAAAAGAAATTTAATTAACATAACCAAGTTGTCCCTACATAATCACGTCATTCACCGCCCTTTAGAACGGATGATCTTCGCATGCTCGTACCCCTCCAATGTAGCCCATCACATGAGCCATTATATGTCAGCCACGGGTGGACCTCAGGGGTGTCCATTGGTGATGGTCTAATGATCGGTGTCGAATCCCAGATATAAAAATAAGTTTTCTTATCGTGGGATTGACGGAACACCAACCCACCCTTAACAGGAACACATAAATTAAAACAAAATCCTATTAAAACAAAAATAGAAGAAATTTAATTAAAATAACCCTTGTGCCACTCCAATGTAGCCCTCACATGAGCCATTACATGTCAGCCATTGGTGGGCCTCAGGGTGCCCATTGGCGATGGTCTAATGATCAATGTCGAATCCCCGATATAAAATAGAGTTTTCTTGCCTTTTCTTCTTTGCACTAGATAGGATGATAGGTATCATATCCACCAAGAGCATTTATGGTGGTTACTAATGTTTGTTAATAGAAAAAAAATATATTATAGAAGTTAGATTGATTGAATTGCTTGATAAGCTAATTGCATGAGTATCAATTTTTAATAAAAGAGTTGCTACGCTTATAATAGAATATACTTACTTCTAGTGACAGGATTTTTGATGCAATTGTTGAATCAAATGTTGAATTTATTATTGATTTGGTTACATACGCATAACCTAGTTCAATGTGTAGGGGCCCGTTTTTAGAAATCCCACAATTAGTTAACTTTGCAACGTAAAACAATAGTGTAAGACATTCATATTCTATAAAACTTTGCAATGTAAAACATAATTTAACCACTCAACAAAAAATTTTGTAAGAAAATAAAGCATTTGATTCTTTTCTTTAACATAAACATTAAAATTAGAAACTTGATTTCATCATTATAAAACTTGGCATGCCAAAGTGGTAACTCCCAGTAGCTCTCACTTTCATACATGCTCGTCTTCAGCTCTATACTTTACCTGCCAACTCATTTACATACTAAGTCAGCGTTGTCGGGTGAGTTATAGTTTTTTCTTTATGTTTCATTCATTATGATGCTCATTATCTCTTCTTTCAGTGTCTTTTCATTTTTTATATGTTTACCCTATTATTAAATAAGCACAGAGCCTAGAGAAATAACGAACGACAAATCACATAACCATTTGGTTTGCATAACTGCAAGATCCCATAACATGTAGATTGACACCGCATATTAACACCTCTAACGATATTAGTCACGTGGCGTAAAACGTGTATCGTCAGTTGAGACTGTGCAATGCTCTTCATTCTATTCCATTGTTGTTGCTCGCAAGTCTTTTCATTCGCATTTGGGTCCATGTATCATGCACTTTAATTACGTTCATCGTTTCATACCATATAACCATGCATACATCATGTAAGGTTTTCAAGCATAATAAATATAAGCAGGGAACATCATAATAAGGTCGACCCTAGGTCAAGGCATGCCAAATATAGATTACTGACTAACATATCAATTGAATCATACAAGAACTTTAAACAGACTAATTGCTTTCCTATGGTCAGGAATTATTATAACCGAGAACTAGCATAGGGTCGAGTATTTCTAATGCATCGTATTCTACCTAGGCTGATTACCCACCTTGGCCGAATACATCTAAAGACGAGAACATGCAATCAAGCCGAATACATTAAAGGATAGAGTACCTTAACCTATCGAGTACATCCATCCATATGAATTTTGTTTTGGAAGATTGAATTGTTTTGAAGATTATATAAAGTACCCAAAATACAAAATTGTGTTACGTTTGAAAATCATGTACGAACATGCCGAAGGAAAAAGCAGCCCATATGTATGAATCAGCACATCAGCCTGTCTAACACTCTACGAAATGCAAAACATATAATGAAATGTCCAAAACAGTGTTCTTTTAACATTTTCTCAAAGCAACGCATAAAACATGTTTAATAAACTGTTTTGTAGTCTCTTATTGATCATTAAGAGACTATCTCTTAATGGTGTATAGATTCTTGATAGTTAAGAGCTAACCTTAAATTTGAATGGTTAAAAGGTAATCATTATCATGTTACCCCTTAACCATTAACGACAATGAACAAAGTAGTCTCTAAGGATCATTAAAAGGCTACCAAACAACTCCTAACATTTTTTTTGAAGCTTGGACATTATGTTAACAACTTGGTCCAAATACATAAAAGTGGAAGCCCAACTACAAAACTAGTCCATATAAATGCAGACCCATTTTATTCAATTTGGTCCAATCCATACTCAAACTACCAAGTAGGATGAAACCGACAGAGTTACATCCCACTGGTGTTTGATTTTAGAAATCTATGATTTTTAGTTTCCACCAAGTTTGAATTGGTCTTGTTCAGTCTTGGCTCGGTGTACATCCTTAGTAAACATTATACTAGTGGGATTAAACACCACATTCGTCACAAGGTTGGTTTTAATATTTGTATAAACTTATATAAAGTAAACAATTGTGTGTTGAATGAATGAGTTTTTTCATTTTCATTCCTTGTAGCTTTAAAGGTGGAGTGAATGAATGTGGTTAACGTAGTATACTGGGGTGGGATCAACCAACCCTGTAATTTTATTTTTACATTTAATGTATATTATGGTTTTAAACTAACATATTTTAACGGTGACCCCAAGGTGATTGGTCTTGTTTCAATTAATTTATATATGAATCGTAGATATAAAGTTAAAGATAATAAGATAAGTGTGAAATGCGATTCAATATTTAAGTTATCACTTCTAAATGGTTTTTAAATGATGCATGACTGTTCCATGGTCATGACTATCTCACAAACGTCATGTAGCTTTTAGTTTCTCGCATGCAATGTCAAGGTATAATCATTTATTTGACTCGAACTAACGCAAGCAAAAAAATTAGATGTCAAGTTAAGAGACATTCCCGTACTGAAAAAATAACACTGATAGAAAAGCAATCATAAGTCCATCACTGTGGGTGTTGCCCGGGTCCTCCCCCTATCCCGATCCTCCTATCACCAAGGAGTACAAAGCAGTGTTCTCGTGGTGTTGTTGCTGCTCTAATCCCGCTTGACGACCATCCTATTATTATTTTCTTCTCATCTTACGTCTCACGAAACATCAATTTTCACCTTAGCACACTCCATCCAATCGTGCTCTATACCCTTCTATTTTCCAATACTAACCTTTTCTAAAATAAAATGAAAATTATTGTAAAACTTTATCTACCAAAAGAACAATAGAGAAGTGAGAAATGAAAATGGTTTCTTGAACCTTCAAACAACTTCCCCAATCCTCAATGCACTCAATCCACCACCATGCTGTTGAAACCCACCTTCAATCACCTATCTCCACACTTGCTCAAAACCCTAATCACCATCAAAACCCCATCTTTCTTCCTCAATTGCTCTTCATGCCACTATCGCTCACCAAAACCCTTAAACCCATCACCCAATTCATCTTTCACCCTCACAATCAACACTTCTGCACCACCACCACCGCCGCCGCCGCCGCCGCCGCAGACGACGGAGCAACTCTGATCAGAAAAAGGGCGTTCGTACAATAACAATCGACAACAACAACAACTGCAAATGAGCGGCAAAGCAGAGAAAAAAGCTCGACGCGAATCCCCATCTGGTAAACTTCTGTTTCTCCTCGGTCGTTGTTCTAGAGATAATAATATTGAAGAAGCTCTTCGGTTGTATGATGATGCATTGATGAACAATGTTCCACTCAACGTTGAGCATTACAATAAGCTGTGTATTTGTGTTCTTCTAGTGATACTGATTTAGGGTTAAAAAGGGGGTTGATATATACAAGCGAATGGAAGTGGTGATAATGGTTGTAAAGTAGTTCCAAATGAAGCAACATTCACTACTATGGCTAGATTAGCTGCTAATAAAGAAGACCCTGAAATGGCTTTCGATTTGGTGAAAAGAATGAAAGAGGGATGTGGGATTTCTCCCAAATTGAGGTCTTATGTGCCAGCTTTTAGGGTTTTGTAAAAAGGGGATGGCTGAAAAAGCTTATGAGGTTGATGCTTACATGATTGAGAATGGGGTTGTAGCGGAAGAGGCTGAACTCGCGATGCTCTTGAGGGTTAGTTTTGATTCGAAAAGGGCGGATAAAGTGTATGAAATGTTGCAGAGATTACGGGCTAGTGTGAGGCAAGTGAGTGAAGATACAGCAGTGTTGATAGAGGATTGGTTTAGGTCTGATTCTGCAGCGGGTGTAGGGGTGGTGAGTTGGGATACGAGGAAGGTTGAAGAGGCGGTGGTGAAGGTGGGGGTGGGTGGCATGGGCAAGGGTGGTTCGGGAAGGGGAAGTGGAAGGTGACGAGAACGGAGATGGATGAAACGGGTGTTTGTAAATCGTGTGGTGAAAAGCTTGTCTGTGTTGATATTGATCCTTTGGAAACTGAGAACTTTGCTACTTCTTTGAGTACTTTGGCTTGCCAAAGGGAGTCACGGGCTGACTTTTTGCAGTTTCAGGTATGATCACATGTTTCTAGTTATGTTTTTCAAAATACTTGACATTGTACAGTTACGGGGTGTTTGAACGTGTGCGTTAAAGTTTAAAGTGATTATGTTAAATATTTAGAACGAGTGTTGTTTGAGTGTAGGACGATTCTGATTGAATAAGAAATAAATAGATATAATTACAAGAACATACATTCTTATTTATTGTTAAAGTATTAAACAGAAAATATGTCATTTTTCTCATCAAATTATTAAAAGCTTTATACAAATTATTAATTAATAGTTTCCTGGATTGTTACCGTGTATGATTCCAGTTAAACTTTCGAAGAATATTATTACCATATAACAATGAAAATATGTGGAGTAAACTTATCTAGGTAATTAGAATCAGAATCATTTTATTTAAAATTGATTTCTATGCTTCCAAGTCAAAGTAATCAAATAGTTCATTTTATAAGACTTTCAAACACACATTAAACTAACTTATGCTGCTTTTAACTGTAATCATCCGAACAAATTCATGCAGGAGTGGCTTCAAAAGCATGGTCCCTTTGATGCAGTTGTGGACGGTGCAAATGTGGGTTATATCAAGCAGAATCATTTCGTCTTCAATCAGGTTTAAATTAAACAAAAAGTCTTGAATCAAGGCTGTTTTTGACTGTTTGCATTATTAAGTACATCAATAACACACTGTATTTATTTTTTACTTTTTGTAGCTTAAATCTGCAGTGAACTCAGCACGTAGATTGAGTCCATCAAATAAGTTACCACTAGTAATTCTGCATGGTGGGCGTGTAAAAGGTCAACACATTGGGAGTCCAAAGAACAAAACCACATTGCAGTATTGGAGAGAATCTGGGGCACTTTATGTCACTCCACAAGGATCAAATGATGACTGGTAAAAGTTATAAATTTTGAAGCTCAGTAACTTCTATCCACTTATATATATACCGACGGTTTGATTTGATTTATGCTACATATCTTTATCAGGTCAAGTGTGTTAAGCTAAAGATTAACTAACAAGGAAAGGGGTCGAAAGACATGCAAAATGTGTTCTAACTCCTATATTGTTTTATTTAGAAAAAGTTCATATTTTTGTTATTATATTTAACGCAGTAAGTTTTCTTACAAATTTATAAAATATACGCCTTTTAAGGGGCTTGTGGAGGCTCGTATAAAGTTGAACTCAAAACCTTAAAATCAAATTGCACAAATATTTTTTTTTAATGTATACTTGGATGCTTTTCCAGGTACTGGTTATATGCTGCTATAAGTAGCAAGTGTTTGCTAGTGACAAATGATGAAATGAGAGATCATTTGTTTGAATTGCTAGGCACAAGCTTCTTCCCAAGATGGAAAGAAAAGCATCAGGTTATGATTTTCTTCTCTGTTCTTTCTTCTCTTATATGAAAATACTTCTAAATATTTGGATTAAGACACATTTGATGTTTTGAGTTTAAACATCACTATCACAACTGCTTGATTGTCTTGATATCACCTTTTAGGTGCAAATTCTGTTCAAAATATGCTATTTAGTTTATTATTTATTTACGCAAGTGATACGTTATAGGACTACTCGTTTGACCCGTAAAGGATGACATTTTGACTGGGCGCATAGGTTACTAAAGCGATCAACTATTGGTCAGATGTCTAAAATAGCATGCAATTATGATTAAGATAGAGAGAATCTTGTGGAACTTAAGGTATTGTCATTGTTAAATTATTAGGACCTGTGATGAAAACTTTCTAGTAAATGTGTCAAACTGAATGGGTCAAACATCGTACACTTGGGCTACCTTTTAGTTTGACTTAGCAAATACCATAACATAACGTGGCTGTTGGTTAAAAGTAATGGTAGCATAAAGAGGTGAAACCCAACAAAGAACATAGAGAGGTCATCCCTGAAATTGTTTTTTCTTGCAATTTGGCTTCCCAAGGTTTGAAAAAAGTTGTCATTTTCATCCATAAATGTTAGCTCTATTGTTTTAAAATGTTAAATATTTATCGTTAAAAGGGTACTAATGTAAATTTTCATATAAAAACAAAATCCTAATTTATGTTTACGTGTGTCAAACCTTTTCGGATGATAAAATTCCTTTCACAAAATTCATGTTTTTGAATGAAAATGGCAACTTTTTGAAACCTTGGGAAGCCAAATGTAAGAAAAAACCTTTTTGGATGAAAATGGCAAATATGACCAAACCATAGGGAGTTCACTAAAAAAATTATATGGGGCCAATTATTAGCTGCATGTAGCTTCTACTAATTTTCTATATTATGCTGGTTTGCAGGTTCGGTTGTCAGTTACAAGAGAGGGACTTAAATTTCACATGCCTCCACCATACTCAATTGTTATTCAGGTGCGTGTTTATGTTGGCTTGGTCGCTTGGACAAAGGTCGAATAAGTAGTTTTGGGGAAGTAGTTTTACATTAGATGTAGCAAACTGATCATCTTAAGGGCAATATATGTTTTACTAGTATCCCTTTACCAAGTGCAATTTCACACACACCCCTGAAATTTTGCATGATATCGTATTTACCCAATCAAAAAATTTAATATCAAATATACTTGTTCAAAATACTTAAAAGTTTCATAGTTACCCATTTCATGAGATACACATTCTAATATGACCATTACTGTAATTAGGACATGGGTATATCCTCTACTGTAATTTGGACATGGTTATATCCTACGTTATATGTTATGCTTGGTAAATATAATATTAAGCTGAGTTAAGGGGATATATGAAATTACCCCCTCCCCTTAAATTTGAGACACTTTTACCCCAATGCATAAAACCATCTGTCCTCACCAAAAACATATCTGTTAGTCATTTTGTCTATTAATTCCTTAAATAATAAAAAGAATGTTTACCACAAAAAACATCTGATTATCTAATATAATTCAACTTTAAACAGAGGAATCACATCTAAACAATATGTTGTTTTGTTATATCTATGATTATTCGTCATCAAATAGTGACTTTTGAGAAAAGAACAACGTTAACTGTAATGGTATTCGACCAAACTTGTGGCTTATGAATGTGTAATTATGCAATCGCAGGAATCGGAACAAGGGAGCTGGCACATACCGACTGAGGTCGGGGATGATTTTGAGACTCGTAGGCAATGGGTTTGTGCCAACCGGACCAAGCATTAATATCGCCTTTGTGTCCTGCCATCCGACGCATCATAGCCTTCCTTTTTTCATCATTAAAGATATTATGCATGGAGAAGAGAGAGGAAAATGGCTTGATTATAAAATTTTTGATTTATAATTGTATCTTTTGTAGCTCAATATATGATTCATGTGGGAATACTGGACTGATGATTTTAAAATTTTGATTTATAATTTTAACTTTATAAAACTTCTGATTCATAAGTCAAAATGTTTCTTCGGTCAAATGAGTTAAGGGTATTAGTTTGTAAAACGAATGTGCATATAATCTCAGTTTTCTAAGTTCTAATCTAACAATTGCATATATCATAAATTATAAAATTGTTAGCATCATATTTGTTATTAAATTGAAAATGTATTAGAAATGTCTAATAAAATGAAATGATAATAAACTATCTTTCAAAGGATGCTATTTCTTTCTCAACACAGGTTAATTTTGGTTACTTAACATAATATTAAAAAGAATTACTATATATTTTTATTTATGTAGATTATATTGAAAACTATTATTCTAAATTCATCAATGATGCTAAATATTGAAGGGAAATTTTGGGACAACAAGGTGATATGATAGTTAAGAATAACAGGGCCCGTTATTGTATATGTTCAAAGTAGGACTATAATAAAAATGTTAACCACCATGATCATCATTTCGTTAGGTTATGCAACATATTATGTTCAGAAGTTTCTTCTTTTCTATCCTATTCCTTTTGATTCTAAATTTTGTATCACAACCCTTCTATCCTCATCGCGGTGGGATGTGTTTAGATGCCAATACATTCAATGTCAACCATCATATCCACCTGCAATCAAGAGATTGAGAAAACATCTAAGGAAATGAGAAATCGTTCTTTAGTGAAACCAACAATGGAGATGACGAAGCAGCACAACCAAAATATGAAAAGCTTGAGCATGTTGAATTCAAATCTCAGAGACAGGATGAACATAATTAGTTAGAGTTGACCAAAGGGTTCACATGACCTACATGATTCGGTAAGGTGGACTTTTCAAAATTCAAATATAGAGATCTAGATGGTTTGTTGTACAGATATGAGCATATTTTACAATTGATGGAACTCCTGAGATTTTAGAGTTATGTTATGTTGCGGTACACTTGAAAGGAGACACCTTGCAATAATATCAAGCATACTGATAATCTTTCTTTATGTTAATGGAGAAGATGACTCGTATTATGTAAAAACAGACTCATATTGCATCTTCACATCTATTTCGTTAGTAGATAACACCAAAATCTTATGAGTGCCAATGTCAATAAGAAAATGAATAATACAAATTTAGAAGCACTATTGCTTGATTATGAAGATGTTTTCCAAGTTTTACAGTCATTAGCTCCTTCAAGAAAGTATGATTATCGAAATTTATTGAATGATGAAAGAATCATTATATACAAAAGACCTTACAAATAACCAGAAGCTAAAAGATATTATCACAAACTTGACGCATGAATTAAAGACACATGAGTAATCCAAAGTAGCACAAGTTCCTTTGCTTCCATAGCGGTTTTATTTAAAAAGAAGGACGAGAGTTGGCACATGTATATAGATTACTGAAGGTTTAATCTTTAATGATGCTACAATTAACAACAGGTCCAAAATCCCACTAGTAGAAGAGTTTTTGATTTTGACATTTTGGAGGGTTAGTTGTTCTTGGTTTTGGCATTGACGAACATGTTCAAAAAAGGAGTGATGGACAAAGTCTAGAGGTGGTTCACGACTTCATAACATCAATAAGGTGGAACCAAATGTGCTTGCGATGATCCTGTTTATCGGCCAAAATTGATTCGGAAGGGGTTGGGGGGGGGGGGGGGGGTGGTGATGATGTTTGACGACATTTATGGGTACAGGAGGAGTGGTTATTGTGTGTAATGACGATGGAAAGAAATAGGGACTAGGGAAAAGGACGGGGATGCCCTTAACATGAGAGGCACATTATATGATTTAACGAGGATTTTAGATGAGAGTTTGAAAAAAACATAGTCTATGCAAAAGAAATTTAAAAAAATGGCCCCAATTACAATTTTTTGATCTACATAATCTTCATGTTGATACATTCTTATGCTTAAGAGTTAATTGATATTTCCTTCCCTCATTATATATCATTGATGTAATTTTAGTACTCGTGTTTTATTTTTGTTGTTTCGGTACCTGTGTTTCAAAAAAAATACCAAAACAACGATTCCGTCAGAGTCCATAGATAACGTCAGTTACCACCAGGGGCAAAGTCGTCATTTCCTCTATAGTAAATTGTTATTTTCGTCCTTGGTTTTATATCAGTTTTATCATTTCAGTACTCATGATCAATCATATTCATGGTTATCCTTTCTATTTATTGAGCACGATTCATCCAACTCTACAAAGGGTTGAGATTCTTCCCTTCAGATTATTCGTATGCATATATTGTTATACCATTCGATATCACACGCACGTATACATGATCTCGATTTGTTGTGTGATTCATCGTATTTGTTTTTGTATATACCATTCCTAATTAGTTCCGTAAAAGCTAGCAGTCCAAGGAAGATGACAGTCACTCGTTCCCTTAAAACCGGTCTTCAGTTCCCTGTTGGTAGAATCAGGCGTTACCTTAAGCACGGTTGTTATGCGAAGTGTGTTGGGACCGAAGGTCCAGTGTATCTCGTTGTCGTGTTGAAATACCTTGCTGCTGAAGTAAGTTCTACATGTTAAAATCATGTTTCCTATGACAAAGTTAGTTGAATTTAATATTTATTGAACTTTTCAAGTTTGTTGTAATCAATGTTTGATTGGGTTTGTATTTAATTGAATTCAGGTGTTGGAGTTGATGGGGAATGCTGCAAGAGATAGTAAGAACAATATAATTCCAAAACATGTTTTGTTGGCAATTAGGAATGATGATAAGCTTGGAAGCTTGTTGTCTGGAGAATTGATTGCACATGGTGGTCTTCCTAACATTAACCCTGTTTTATTATCTTCAAGTGAACCTAATTGATCGCGAGTACTAAAATGACAAAGTGACATAAAACCAGGGACAAAAATATCAATTTACTATAGAGAAATGACGACTTTGTCCCTGATGGTAACTACGTTATATGGGGATTTGGATTTCGACAATTTTTTTGAAACACAAGTACTGAAACAGCAAAAAATGAAACAAGAATACTGAAATTACAAAAGACATAAAACCAGACACAAAAATAGCAATTTACTCTATGCTTAATCCATATTTTACTCTATTTTATCTTTAGTGGTAGGAAACCCGCGCGATGCGACGTCAGCCGCGATAATTTACAATGCGATATTCGTTTTCCGAATACTCTCGTGGCTTCTATGGTATAGTCTATTTATATCATGAGCATCACAAATCTCAATTAAATAATAGAACAGGAATAAGAAAATTTTAGTCGTAAACATAGTACGTTAAAAATAAATATCCAAACACACGAATAAGAAAATACAACTCATAGACATTAAAATATAAAAATAAATATTCGCGTGTCAACTACTTGGATTTGATGAGATCATTTTTTGTCACAAGCCTTACAAATTTTAATAAACTCATCACCATGTTTCGACCACCATTTTTCTTCGGTGTCCAAACCAGAAGTTTCCTGTGTCACTTCCTTTTTCACTGCTACTAATTCTTGATGAGGACTTTCTTGCATTTTCTCCTCTTTGACCGAAGCAGGTTTGAGCACCGAAAAAAACAATGTTAGTGGTGTTTTATTAAAACAAGAAAGGTACATAGATTAAACTATAATTATATATGTTAAATTGATACCTGATATATCTTGGAGTTTCTTCTTTGGTTCAATAGAGGTAAAAGAGATTCGAACACAGAGGACCTGTAAAACAGACACATCAACAATCAAATTTAAAATTAAGACACAAAAAATAGTTACAATAACTTGATCCAAATTAGCCATCTAAAATAAACAATTTTTTTTTTAAGTTTACCTATTTGACCCGTTCAATTAAAATTACTCATTTGGCAAGTTCAAAAATTACCCATTTGACCCGTTCGAAAAAAATTACCCGTTTACCGGTTCGAAAAAATTAGCCGTTTTAAAAAAAAAATTAAATATATTATACTTCCTGGAGAACATGAAACCCGCAAAGTATTTACATAAAGAAGTGTGGAATCAAAATTTACTTCTTTAAATCTGATAATATTTAGATGCCTCAAAGGTCTATAGTTTAGTATTTCCGTCTCTGCATTTTCATCAATTTGGAAATTTTCAACAATCTTAAGCAAACCCATAAATTTTTAGCATTAATCAATACACCAAGTGCAGAAAAAATAGGTATCTAACATCATAGTTCAAACAAAAAACCATTGAAGAGAATCACAACAAACAACAACACTACAGTAAGTTAATAAGCAAGACAAAAGAGAAAATACAACAAAAAGTTAAAAAAAATAAAATCTACCTGTTGAGAGGGAAATAGTGAATTTGAAACAAAAACAACATCAATCAACTAACAGTAATAAAAGCTTTAGATAGACAACATACTCTAATTGCATATATATAGCAAGAAGATAATATGGTATTATTCTAATCATAAAATTCAACTTCTTGACCGGCTATCCTTATTTGAATCCAGGTTCACTTCTATCGATCCTGTCACAAAACCAGAAAGTATAATCGACTGAACAAAGCAACAATCAAAAGTCGAACAAATTACAAGTTCAGAAACTCAGCAACAAGAAGAACTAATCACAAATCATTACTGCGATGATTTGTGACAAATATCATGAACAAGATAACCAAGAACCAATAGGAATCAATATTGTGTTGAAACCCTAAAAGACGAATGTTTCTTGAGAGCGGGAGCATGTTGGTGTGAGATCTGAATGAATTAGATTGAACACCACAACAACCCTAAATAGCGCACAAACGAGCAGACAGTTGCAACCCAACATCAGTCCACGAATAAAGCTATCCAGCCCAACACGAACAACACTCCAGCCCAAAGCCCATAAGCACAAATATGCAAAAACAACAGAAAACAAAGAAGAATTATTATAATGAAAGGATATGTTTGGATATAGAACTATTATAATTTTAACACCCCCCGTAATTCAATATCCAAACACATCATACATGTGCAACCTTTTACAAAGAAATTCATGTTGTGAAGGAAATAATCCTTTAGTAAAAACATCAGCTGATTGTTGGTCAGAAGATGTAGAAACAGGTTTAATAAACCCTGATAAAAAATTTTCACGTAGAAAAAACAGATCAATTTCAAAATGCTTCGTCCTATCGTGAAAAACTGGATTCGCAACAATGGACAGAGCAGCATTATTGTCGCAGAAAAGTTTAACAGGTAAAGGAACATTGAAACTCAATTCTCTTAAAAGATTGCTAACCCAAATTGCCTCACAGGTGATAGTATACATAGCACGGTACGCTGCCTAAGCAAAAGACCGAGATATGGTGTTTTGCTTTTTTTTCTTTTCCAGGAAATAAGAGAATTTTCATGAAAAATGCAAAAGCCTGTAACAGATTTTCGAGTATTAGTACACTTACCCCAGTCCAAGTCAGCACAAGCAACAAAATTAAGAGATTGACCTTTGCTGAGCAGAATCCCATTTCTGGAGCCTTTTTTAGATATCTCAATAAGCGCAAACCAAGTTTAAAATGTGAAATAGTAGGGCAATGCATATATTGACTCAAAAATTAAACATATATGTCAGGCCGGATGTAAGATAAATATATAAGTTTCCCTATCAATTTTGATATTCGGTAACATTTTGCAGCAAGGTGGTGTCATTTTTACATTGGGCAGAAACAAGATGATGTTGTTCTAAAGGAGTGTTAATAGGTTTACACCCAGACATACCAAATTCACTAAGTAATTCCAGACAATATTTATGCTGAGATAAACACACACCTTTGTTAGTCCTAATGACTTCAATACCAAGAAAGTACTTAAGAGACCCAAGATCTTTGATCATGAATTTTGTATTTAATAATTCTTTAACTTTTCTAATTTCATTAGTATCATTTCCAGTTACCATAATATCATCCACATACACTAGCAGAAAGACCATGCCAGATTCTCGAATTTTAATAAAGAGAGAATAATCTGTTTTGCTTTGAACAAAACTAAATTCAAGCAACACCCCTACGAGTTTTTCATTCCACATACAGGGTGCTTGCTTGAGACCATAGAGAGATTTGTTTAGCTTACACACCCTATAGTCATTTTTGGAAAAATACCCTTCGGGTAGAGTCATATATACATCCTCATTTAAATTTTCATATAAAAAAGCATTATTTACATCAAGTTGGTAGAGAGGCCAATCAAATTGAACAGCTAAACATAGAATAACTCTAACAGTGACCATTTTAACCACAGGAAAAAATGTTTCATCAAAGTCAATCCCCTCCCATTGGTTATACCCCTTGGCCACTAACCGGGCCTTGTATCGTTGTATCTCACTTGTAGCTTTGTATTGAATTTTAAATACCCACTTACAACCGATAGGTTTTCTATTAGGGGGTAGGTCAACAAGGTCCTAGGTGTTGTTTCGATTTAAGGTAGCCATTTCATCATTCATCGCGTTTACCCAATTCAAATCAAAGGAGGCTTCCTTATAAGTTCTAGGTTTTAAACCCTTGTTTAAACTTGATGTAAAACATAGATTTTCACCCTCTAAATTTGAGTAATTAACAACCTTCTCTAACCCATATTTCACTTTTCCCTCGATGATAAAATTTTGAAGTTTTCGAGGGGGGTTTGATGTTCTAGTGGATCTCCGTAGGCCAGATTGATCAGTTTGAGATGAGGACCCCTCATAAGGTATATTAGCTTCATTTGGTTCATTCACTAGATCAGCCACACCAATACCTTCACCCGAGCCGAGGGGCTGCTGTAGGACAACCTCACTCTCAGCCTGAGGACTGCAATCAGGCTGCTGAGGAGGAATGGAAGCATCATTTTGCACCCTCTCATCATCATCGGGGAGTTCGTCACGTAAGGCATCACTATCACTTAAGGAATCATTTGGAGTGTTTGTGTTATAAAGGTCAAAAAAATTAAAAGAGTTTGAGATGTCATTTTTTGCTGAAATTTCATTTGGTAAAAACCCGTCTTTGTAGGGAAAGACATATTCATAAAATATGACATCGTGAGAAAAAAGAAGTTTTTTTTTATTCTAAACTCCACAGTTTATAACCCTTTTTATGATGTGAGTAACCCATGAAAATACATTTTTCAGCATTACTTTCAAATTTATATGATTTATTTAAAACAGTATTGAAACACAAACACCCAAAAGACCTTAAGTGTGTAAGAGAGGGTAAAAAACCAAAACCTAAGAGGAATACCACTTTGAAAGAGAAGAGCACGAGCAATATTTAACAAGTGTCGATGCTTACTTTCGGCAATGCCGTTTTGTTGAGGAGTGTAGGGGCAAGAGGTTTGGTGTATTATTCCATTTTGTCTATCGAAATCAAAGAAGGTCTTGTTCATAAATTCAATACCATTGTCACTCTTGAAAATTTTAACAGTCTTACCAAATTGATTTTTTAATAGTTTTGTAAAACTTTCAATGTTAAAGAACACTTCATCTTTACTGTGCATTAAGAAGACCCATACTTCCCTTGTATAGTCACCGACAACGGTAAGGAAGTATTTGTACCCTTCCCTACTTTGTATACGATAAGGACCCCAGACTTCCAAATGAACAAGGTCCCCAATAAAATGAGACGAGTGATCACTTAAAGGAAATGGCTCCCTATGTTGCTTGGCCTTATGACACACATCACCTGGAGGGGAGCTACTGGGACCTTGATTTTAATGGAATCACCTAAGACCTTCAAGACTTGATCAGATGGATGACCAAGTCTTGAGTGCCACATATTTATGGATTCATGACTAGTTAGGCACATTTTAATAGACTTGGAACCTACCCCACAAAAGTAAAGACCATCGATTTGTTCACCATGTTGGAAACGATCTGCCCAAGACACATATTGAATTGATGTGGCTAGTACGTTATGATCCAAGTCGGGTCATACCCAATAACAAGCTAGACAAACACCTACAAAATTTATTTTATGTTATGATCATATAAATAAATATTAACACTTAGAGTATTTAGAAATTGGATTTCTAAATATTTGCACTTGTGTTGTAAATAAATTATATGGATAATTTATTTTAGAGAGAGTATTCTATATATTGTTATTCAAATGGTTGAACAACAATATAGTCTTTTGTTCGTATTTCTTAATTACGCATCCGCATTTACTAATGCGGATGTGTCTTTGAGGAAATGCGGATGAAGATTACTCATCCGCATTTACTAATGCGGATGAAGGTTCCTCATCCGTATTTTACTAATGCGGATGTGCATTTGTGAAAATGTTGATGGAAACTGTCCATTTGCATTTACTAATGCGGATAAGCATTTGAGGAAATGTTGATGGAATTTCTTCATCCGCATTTACAAATGCGGATGTACATTTGGGAAATGCGGATGGAATTTTTTCATCCGTATTTATAAATGCGGATGTACATTTGGGAAATGCGGATGGAATTTCTTCATCCGTATTTACAAATACGGAAGGAGACCATTCATCCACATTTACTAATGCGGGTGAATGTTTGAGAAATGCAAATGGAACAAGGGGCTGGGCCCCACCCACTTTTCTCTCTCTCCTCGTCTGAAATTTCAGTTTCACAGGACATGCAATATATGATTGCAATCAACCACTCTCTCTGATAACTTACAAGACACTCAAAAGTGCACCTCTCGGATTTCTGGTTCTCTCTCGATCGGTCGGAAAAAAAAACCAAAAACAGAGGTTCGTTCAAGTGAAAATCCTAGCAACCGGGTGTTTGTTGGAGGCTTGAGGGTAGACTAGCTTGAGGCCTCCTTCTTTGGAAGCTGCCATTCATCGATTATCTTCCTCAAACCCATACGAGAGGTAGTCTTCTAAACACCCTATGGTTGTTTGTAAGCATGTTTTTCATATATCGATCCATAACGGGTTTTAACAGATATATAAAATGGTTTATATATATTAACTGTAACAAGTTTTAATCTCTTAATCCGCTGCATTTTTTATTTTATTTGGACAAAGTGACTCTGATAAACTTGTTCAAAACCCAACACACCAGTCACCAGGGTTCTCCTTGTGAGTGAATCCTGGATATAAAAATTTGTTTCATCATAAGTTATAGAGAGTTTGTTATCTCTTGCAAGTTTAAAAATAGAGATGAGGTTTACACAATATTCAGGGACAACAAACACATCTTTAAGAAAGACTTTTTCACTTAGTTGAATGTTACCTATTTTGGTAACAGAAGCACATGTTCCATTGGGGTGCTTCACTGTGATATTAAACTCTAAGATATTTATTTGATCAAAAACATTTTTATCACTCATTACCATGTGTTGATTTGCCCTTGATTCTATGATCCAACCGGTTGTAGATTTTGTGTTTAAGTCAGAAGAGAAGCTAAAAACCTGTTGATTTTGAAAATTTTGAAAATACGAACAAAAGCTATTACCGCCAATATTGGAACTTTATGGGATGTCATTTGAATTTTCATTCATCAACCCTAACAGTTTTAAGATCTGATCAGTTGTAAGAGCTGTAACAGGTGAAAGAGTAGTAGAATTTGCTGCACTAATCTTGTTAGAACCGGAGTTATTTCCCTTTGAACTTTGATCAAAGTTTTGACCTCCCCGTTGTTTATTATATTGAGGATAACCAACTAACTCAAAACATCTCTCAACTGTGTGACCTATCTTATTGCAGTGTGTACACTTTAAATTTGGATCTGGACCTTTACTAAATTTCTTTTTGTTTTCAGTGAATTGATTTGTTTTAGAGACGAACCCTATATTTTGATTGTTTTTAGACGCCACATTAACATTTCTATGTGATTCCTCTCTTGACACAATTAAGAAAGCAGTTTTTAAGGTTGGGAGAGGTTCTTTGGTCAATAAGTTGGTTCTCACAGGCTGATAAACATCATCAAGTCCTATGAGAAACTGGAAAAGTTTGAACATATGATTAAAATCATTAAACTCTTTTGAGGCCTTACATGTACATGAAGGAAGCTGTAACATGTTATCAAATTGTTTCAACATTGAGTTTAGTCTATGATAGTATTCTGAGATAGTACTTCCATTTTATGAAAATGAATTTATCTTTTGATATAAGCTAAAAATCACCGCCCCATCAATTTTATCGTAATTTTCCTTCAGTTCTATCCAAACCTTAGAAGCAAGTTTAGAAAACACTTGTCCCACATACAGTTCCTCAGGCAGAGTTTAAAATCCAAGTAAGGACAACCAAATTGTATCTTTCCCATTGACTAGCCAGTACATTATCAGTAGTTGATTTTTTACATGAACCATCTATAAAACCAGTTTTGTTTTTCACTTGTAAGGCTAGTTTCATTGAACTAGCCCAAACAGTGTAATTATCAGTTCCTTTTAACTTGATAGTGGTAACAGTTAGAGCACTGGTGTCACTGGGATGAAGATACAATAGGTCACTAGCTTCTATCTTACTAACCAGGGTCATATCAGGGTTCACTACAGCCATAATCCCACAAATAAGAGTGAGGGCACACAATCACATGCACATATAAAACAGTAAGGATTAGAGCCAGGTTTTCACACCAATCAAGTTGGCAAATCAAGGGTTAATCCAGGCTGTTATAGTGCAGCACACACAAAAAATAACACACAAGTGATGCACAAGAAGAGATAACATATACAAAGATGCGACACAGAAGACAGGGAGGAGACACTCCCTGTGAAAATAAACCAGATTCGGTACTCCTAACCCGGCCAGTAATGCCAAGAAAATGCAAAACAAGACAAAGAATGAGAAAAGTTAGAAGGATCTCACAATGGGGGCTCCCTATAAAGGGTATTCCAAAGCATGATTAACCACTATAACCTTCATTTAGGGTTACAATGATTAATCAGAAAAACTCCAAAGATCTATACCCAAAGTAGACAATGCGAGAAACGAAGTTGCTAGACTCCGTTCGCCTTCCAGCAACAAATGTAAACAGACAAGAAGGGTTTAGAGGAGAAGCCCTTAATACCAGACCAACGAGTCAAAGAACCACAGTTATCAGAGTTGCCTTCAGTGAAACCAAAGAAAAATAGGGTTTTCGATTTGTGAAACCCTAGATTGAGATAACCAGTAACAATTAACAGTGGAGCAATAATCCAGAATCAGATGTTCCAATCGACCAGAGCCTTCGGCTTTGATACCATGTCATAAAACTAGAAGGTATAATCGACTGAACAAAGCAACAATCAAAAGTCGAACAGATTACAAGTTCAGAAACTCAACAACAAGAAGAACTAATCACAAATCATTACTGCGATGATTTGTGACAAATATTATGAACAACATAACCAAGAATCAATAGGAATCAACGTTGTGTTGAAACCCTAAAAGACGAATGTTTCTTGAGAGTGGGAACGTGTTGGTGTGAGATCTGAATGAATTAGATTGAACACCACAACAACCCTAAATAGCGCACAAACGAGCAGACAGCTGCAGCCCAACATCAGTCCACGAACAAAGCTATCCAGCCCAACACGAACAACACTCCAGCCCAAAGCCCATAAGCACAAATATGCAAAAACAACAGAAAACAAAGAATAACTATTATAATGAAAGGATATGTTTGGATATAGAATTATTATAATTTTAAAAGATCCTTTGTGTTATGTAACTTTCCTTAACCAAATAATACATAGTTCCAAATAATAAATAGTTTTTGTCAAACTGCATGATTAAAGTGCCCCACTTTATTTCCCTTTAAAAGTCATCAAAATTAAAAAAAAAAAAAAAAACTCTCTTAGGTAGTGTTTGGGATTGCTTATATAAACGATTTATGCTTGTGTTAAAAGGATAGACCAGCTTGTACACCCCTCTACGATTAACCATAATTAGTTTCTACATAGCAAACAAATGACCTGATAAACATAAGCCTAAAATGCTGATCTTAAAGTTTGACCCAATATAGTGTTGCTAATATCACAATCTATTAATTATCGATTATATCATTTTCCTTTTTAACTTATTTACAAGTAACGAAATTCTAAAATGCTGGTTGTTTTTGTGTTTATACTATGGGATCTCTCATGTTAGCATATAATTAGTGATCTGACCCATTACAAGAAAACAACACCTGCCATATTATGACCCATTACCAACGAAATTCCAATTTGTAAAATGACCCAGCACTAACAAAATACAACCTAATCCGAATATTTCCTTTAAAGAGCTTGTAAACAAATCCTTGCCATGTCGATGTCATGATACAATTACGGAAACCATCAAAGTTGAAACTACAATACAATACATGATTCAATGGAATGAAATAGTTAGAGACGTTGAGGGAAAACATGATAACGTATCAAATCCGACTTGAGTAATGATATACATGGCTTAAGAAAACATATTAACTACTCAAATCATACACAACAACATTCCACCTAAATACAAAAGATATTACCAAATTCGAGGAATGAGCAAACTAAGAACAAAAAACATACCTTGTACTATGTAATATCTTCTTGATCGGAAAGCAAAGAACACATATTAGATTTAAAATCGAAGTATTTTTACTTTGACATTTGAATTGCCCGCCCATTTTAATTTCACTGTGAACAGAAAGTCATATTCATGCAATCTAAAGTTCTCGTAATGAAAAGAAGCAGGGATGACCTTTCTTTTTTAGACGGAAGAAGATCGATAGGTGACAGAAACCCTTGAACATCGACGGTGAGGTAACATTAGATCTTCCATTATAAAATGCAAAGATGGAAATGAAACCCTATGCACACATTGTTGCAATTTAAGGCTTTTGTCACAAGTGTGTTTATTTAGTTTGTAACACATGTAAAGAATGTTGTACATCTCTTAATTTTAAGAGATTTGTGTGAAATGACTTTGTTTCACTTTTCTCAAATGCATATTAATATAGTATATATATAGATTAAATAGATATGAAAATAATTCTTTCATAAATATAATATTAAAAGAAAAGAAAAAAAAGGAACAAGAACTTAAAACCCTAAAATCAAACTCCATACGTAAAACCCTCTCACGACCACCAATCGCTCCTGTGATTCTTCCATTTCTTCTTGTTTCAGATGGAAGACTTCATCAAAAATCAAACATTTGCGATCCATTTAGCCGCAGGTGCCGGAGCTATAACCTTAGGAACCGCTGCAACTTACCCTTTTGAAACAATCAAAACCCTCATTCAGGTTTGAGTTACACCACAATTGACAAATTCATGATCGTTTATACCCAAATTTCCACCATTTTTGTTCATAAATATCATGTTCATGCCACCATTTCATGCTCATTAATCATTTCTGAACTTCAAATCGAACGAATGAAGCTATTTTATTGAATTTTTCTTCCAATTTCGATGTGGTTACTAATAGGTCGGATCTGGCCCTGATAAACAGTTGACTGCAGCTCAGATGTTTGATAGAGTTCGCAAGTTATCTGGCAATTCTGGTAATGTTGCTTTAACTTTGTTGATTAAAGATCTGAATCTTAACCATATGTTAGCAGATTTATACTCTGAAGTACTTCTAGTTTGGCATATAGGATGCTTATTTAATTTAAATTCTATAATGTGGCCTTTTTGAATTCAAGGAAGTGTTAAATTGATCGACTGTATGTGAATCTCTTTGCGGTATACATATTCTTGCAGGGCTATACAATGGTATTGGGTGGTTGGCTATTGGGAGAATTTTGGGTGTGGGAGCGCGTTTTGGTACCTATGAATTATTGACGGCTTTCTATAAAGGTGGATTATTCGTCTTTTAGGCATTATACTTATTTGGTTAGTGGAGTAACCTGTTATTGCTGATACTTGTTATATCATGAATGGTTAAAATTTGTGCATAACACATTTTGGTTGTGGGTCACATCTTTATGCAGACGGTCGTAAAGACAACTATGTGTATGTCTCTGAAGCTCTTGTGGCAGGAGTTGTAGCAGGTGGTGTGGAATCGCTTATGAGCTCTCCATTTGAGCTTTTTGCGATTCGTGCCCAGGTGGCTGCTGCCTCTCGTGTTCCAAACTCTTCTACAAATTTACAAAACACGCCCGTATCATCATCAGTTGCAAAGTTAGTGCGTGGGTATTATCCTGATGTCAAGGCACTGGACCATTCAGTTGGTCTATTGTCCACTCTAAACACTAAAAATTCCAACTTGAGTGGTGCTTTAAAAGAGTACCCGTGGATGATGACTGGGACTGGGAGGGCTCCACCTGTGTATCATGTTAGGAGGCCCATGGATGTCATATCTTTAGAAGGATGGGGTGCCATGTGGAGGGGTATGCGATCAGGGTTAGTTCGTGATTGTTTATTTGGTGGTATGTTTTTTTCCATCTGGCAGTTTCTGCATAGTGTGATGCTGAACTGGAAGGCTGTTGGGATGGACCCAATACCAAGGTCTGTTTACATATTTTACCGTTGTTTTTTTTGTTTAAGTTATTTACGTATTAACTTCTGAAGTTGATGTTGCCTTGCTGAAAGTATGATTGTTACATGAAAATAGGTTCAGTTAATTTATTGGTTCTTTGATTCTTCTGCTACATGGTTCTTTGTTGCTTTTTCTTGGGTGAAATAATATATTAAGCGCAATCAACTGGGCTAAGACTAAAAAGGGCTTAAGCTTGAGTTGACCAGTAACAATTATGGAATGAAATGATTTAGGAGAGGTTGTGACTTGTAAACATTTTATACTTTTCACCCATTATATCACCATTGTAGTTAGTTTGATAAGCTTGACGCTACTGATGATAGTTTTGTGGTAATAAGGAGTGAAATTGTAAAATCACAATTAATATATTGGTTAATGTGAGATTGAAAAAAATGAATAATTTGCAGGTCAATCCAGGCCGACCTGTTTGTGCCACTTTTTAAAAGTGTACGCTTTAACCTGACTCGTTTTGGTCGCCCATTATGCCACCCCTGCTTAGGAGTCTTTCTGTTGAACCTAATGACTGTTTGTCTTACAAAGAATATACAATAACAAATTTTATTAGATATGATTCATTGCTTTCAGCTCTGATGAAGGTATTGGGCCATTACACCCTTTGTCTGTTAGTCTGGCAGCTGGATTTTCAGCCTCAATTGCTGCGGCAGCATCCCATTCTTTTGACACTGCCAAATGTCGATCACAATGTCTTGTGCTGCCAAAGGTATGATTCTCTTTATAAAATGTTATTAACATATTATTTGCATGGCGTATGAATCGTTCTTTGGTCAATTTGTCAAAATCATTTGAATTGGTATGCTCATATTTTTGTTGAGGCTCCTCCCCCAATGGCAATTTACAGAAAACATTATTTTGCTATTTAGCTAAGCTTGAATCCATGATTTCAGATGGGAGATTTTGAAGAAAAGTGGCTTCCTTTTCTAAAACATCAAGCTCCTATTCAAATTCTATTATGTTATGTAACATAAACCAGAAATCTCCTCCTTTACCGTGTTTTATATTTTAGGTTAACTAATGCATAAAAATAAATCCAAAATATTGCATGCAATAAATCCTGAAACTTGGTTTTGTATCATGAGCCGGTTCAATTTTCCGACATCACTGGGGTGACCGTATTCTGGTCAGAGAAGCTGAAAAGGGGGGGGGGGGGAGTTGTTTTTTTAGAAGATTCTGATGATATAATCATGCTATAACATATTAGCTCTATTTTAAGAAGGAAGAAGGTATGATCGTATTCAATCAAAGTTGTAGTGTATGTCTGTAAAAAATAAGTGAAAAAGACACTTTCGTTTGTGCCAAACAAGTTTCAGGAACTTCAAGGGGTGGTGCATTGGGAAGCACCTGAGCCCTCTCCAATAGAGGTCTTAGGTTCGAATCATGCATTCATGCTACTTCCACTGGTTTCCTTCCATAACCTCTTGAAGGCTACTTGTCCAACATAAGCTGCGATATGCCCGACCCCTGTTGTTTGTGAGTTTTCTGGGAACGGATTTGTTGGTTTCAGGCCCCAAGTTGCACTCAAACACACACACACACACACACACACACACACACTTTGAATTAATGCTTGAACTCTCCTGCTTCAACTTGCTCATACTTTCATTAATCCTCAACACTTATATTAAATAAACAAAAACAACCCCTTTCACCTAAGCGAAAGGAGACCCACTACTTGCTAACTACCCATGTTCTATCAAAACATTAAAAACATGTGACTAAAATAAAAATTCTGATGAACCATACCTGTTGACTCAACTTTGAACCCATTAAGTCTAACCCTACAGGCTTCTCATGGTTATCAACAAATAAAAAAGTTTCAGGAATTAACCATACAAAACAAAGTGATGCAAAAGGTGAAAGTCAGGTTTTCTTCGTGTTTTCCCCAAGTCCCTATAGGTGGGAAAACAGAGGGTCAAAATAATAAATTTTTTGGACATGCCAAAACTGGATGGGTTGACCCACCAACATTTTTCTTTCAGTTTTATAAATAGTTTATAAAATACATGATTATACAAAATGTTATTACAGTTATAAATAAAACAAGTTGGAAGGTTATAAACACTTGATTAATCTCATGTCATTATAATCAGATATCTTCACGGTTTTGCTTGTTAAGAAGTTGAATTCAAACACAACAAAACCTGAGTAAAAATTCTGGTTCACAAAGGAACAAAAGATAAAAAAAAAAAAAAACATGTAAACAAGTGCTAGTAGTTAAGGAATAAAATTTGATTGATGGGAAATAAGCTATAATAGGCCTAATACTACAACAAGAATACTAAAACTTTTAGATGTTATGTCCTAAAACTATTATAATACTGAAACCCAATTAAATATTTCCTAAAAATTGAAGAATAACATTTAAAATGATATTTGACATAACTTAGAGCCCAGATGGGTCACGACTCGCTGCCATTATGTACTTCCAACCCGTTTAACTCGTTTCCCTTATATCAAAGATTTTAAAGATTACTTGTTTGACCCACTTGCATTGTAATAATGCCCAAATAACCCATTTTCACATAAACGGGCTGAAATTGCCACTCTTTGTAAGATTGCTGCCTTTGTGCTATACTGTTATCACATGGTATGCACATGCAAACTGTATTTGGTTTTATAATCATCCTTTACTGTTTTAATGCAGTATATTACCATGGAGAGAAGGTTTCTTAGGTGGAGTTTGCCAGGAAAGAGGTTCGAGAGACTTACGGGCATCCATCCTCGAGATAGAAATATACTTTTTCGTGGCATTAAGTTGCGAATGGCCTGCAATGGATTGGCATCTTTTATTCTTACAGGTAGTTACTTTTTCATGATTGATCACCTAGTTTCAAGATGAACAATATTCATTATACAAACTTAATAAGGGTTTTATGACTTTTGCTAAAACATGAAACCACATGATATGTAATTTGAACCAATTTTTGGCTTAGAAGAGGTAGTCATTTTTGTTGACATTTCTTAAATCTAACACAATTCATCTTTCTTGACATGTCTTGAATCCTTCCATCACTCGGATTCGATTTCTTAAACCATAATGCATTTGTATTGAGTGTAATAGTTATACCATGTGTTTTTAGTTAGAGGTTGTAATTTCAATACATTTGCTTCTTTTGAAAAGGGTCATATAAAAAAGTGTAGCTGAAAAAGGAAACAAGTCAAACGAGTTGAGAGTTTCCAGCAATGTAAATTATGAAACACTCCTAAATCTTTTTCCAAATATTTCTGTTATAACAACAGTCTTTCTACTGTTATTGATGCACAAGTTATTTATAACTAAATAAAAGCTAGTTTGTTACACGCTGCGCGTTGCAGCGGTAGCGTACACGGCGTGATAAAGTATAGACAACAATTGACCCGACTTGTTTCCGAACTAAATTTATGTTGAAACATAGAGCAACTCGAATATATACCGTCGAATGAAAATGTATTATATTTGACTCAACTCTTTTCCAAATAAATTTATGTCGAAACGTGGATCAGCTTAAACTTGCCAATTGGCTAAAGGCCAAGTTGTGTTTTTAATTTGCAAAAATTATGTTTGAGAAAAATGAGGAAAGAATGAAAAAAAGTGTAGCTCCTTGGATTTGAACTATGGTCTTTAAATTAAGATAACAAACTACAAACCATTGAACAAAGGAGCAAATTATGCTTTAAACTTGAGGGTGGGGTTATTTTAAAAATAGAGGAAAAACTAAAAAAAGTTAAGAAGGATTATTACCTATTAAATCTTAGATTCAATGGTTAAGAAAATTCGATGGTATAATAGTAAATAATTGAAATTTTAAGCTCAAGGGTCAAGGATATTTTAGTTTTAACCATATTTTCAAATTCCACCTTTATTTTTAAACGCTCGTAACTTTTACATACAATATTTTTTTAAACAAATTAAAACACAAAAAACAAGCATTTTTTAATCTTTAAAACGACTATAATATTGATACAGAAAAACGAAGTTTTTTTCTACGTTATTTCAGCTCATTGTGCAATATTTAGCAGTTCATTGTGTAATATTAGGTCATTGTATAATATTTATTAGATCATTGTGACTAATGTTGATCATTTTTCTATGCATTGTGTTATTTAAAAATGTTGATGTTGATTTTCAAATAACACAAAATATAGTTTTTTATGTTTCACCAGTTCATTGTGTAATCCAGATCAGGTTAATCCCATCAAGCAGCTTATTGTGTCTATTGCTAATTAGCGAGTCTAGTGCCAGTCACTTTGTTACCCATTGTGTTTTATGTTAACCATTGTATTTTTTAAAATGGTGATTTTCAAATAACATAATTCTGAAAATGTAATTTTTTTTATGTTTTTTTCTAATGCATTGTGTAATTTTGATCAGATCATTGTGTAATTTGATCAGATTATTGTGTAATTCTCGTCAAGCAACTCATTGTGTTTACTGCTAATTATCGAGTATGGTGTTGGTCATTGTGTTACCCATTGTATCTAGTGTCAACTATTGTGTTAGGGATTGTGCTTTCTAAAATGATGATTTTCAAATAAAACAATGCTGAAAATGTAATTTTTTACGTTTTTCAGTTCATTATATAATTCTAATCATGTCATTGTGTAATTCTCGTCAAGCAGCTCATTGTGTTTATTGCTAATCATCGAGTCTAATGCTGGTTATTATGTATCCATTGTGTCTAATGTTAAGAATAGTGTTATGCATTATGTTTTTAAAAATGATAATTTTCGAATAACACAATAATAAGAAATGTAAACTTATAATATTTCAAGTTCATTGTGTATTCCTAATCAGATAATTATGTAATACTCATCAATTTAGAATATTACACAATGAGTTAAAAAAAAACTTTATTTTTTTGTATCAACACTATATGTGTTTTAAAAATTAAACAATACTCGTTTTTATGGTATAATTTTTTATAAAAATAATGTCGTATGTAAAAGTTATGAATGTTTAAAAAAATGTGTAACTTGAGAAGGGGAAACATTACCAATTTTGCCCATAACTTAATTTTGATCAAAATGACATGTGTCAACATCTTAATCATTTTTATACGTTTTAGTTTTAGAAAACTTTGTATTTGAACATTTCCTAAACTTGAAAAGAATATATGAAAAATTGAGATTGAGTTAAAATTAAAAAAAATTCACCGATCTTTGAAATTGTGTTATAGTAATGGACAAAAATCGTGCATTCTACGGTTGCACATCTTAACCTGATAGTGTGTCATTCAACTTTCTATTTTATTGTTTCATGTGGGGATTGCTTTATTGGTGAACCAGATAAATCTCTTATCTTCATGTATATCTCATCATCTTGCAAAATGGGTTTTTATAAGAAAGATCATACAATTTTACATTGTAAAAGAAAATTAAGAATCTTTTTTGTCTCTATTCATAATTTATTAATTTAATTTGCACAATAAGAAGAACTACTATATCATACACTTTTGAAGCCACACAAGTGGTCATGCACTTTCCAAGCCACACAAGTGGTGTTGACTTTATAGGGCTTTTGCTTTGACCTTCTTTTAGTATAATTAGGCTTACTCTAAAGTTACATGCTTTGCTCCAACCATGATTTTTTTTTGCTTAGTTTGGCTTTAACCAATGTTACAAGAAACAAAAAGGTAATTGTGGGGCAATCATCATGTCTAGTGGTTTTAAAACACTTATTACACACAAAATTCTTCTTATCAAGTGTTTCTATAACTTGAAAAGTCATATAGATTAATATTTGAATCTCTATATGTATGTGTAAAAAAAAAAAACAAATGCCGACATCAAATAAGATGTATATGGGGTTAGGTTATTTCCACACACCCCACATCCTATTTTTGTTCACATCCCTTGAATTCTAAACCTATCAACCTTTTTCTATATTTTTTTCTTGAAGCTTGTAGTTTTTTGGACGACTAGGGTTGGGTCTTGGGTCGTTTGGTGTTGGGTATTGGGTGTCGGGCGTGGTATCGAGTTGTTAGATGACATGGGTTGAGTATGGAACTGGCTTGGAATCGATGGTAGTATTGTTGGTTATAAGCTCCACATGACATTTGCGATTGGTACTATTGCTGGTTCGGGTCATATTGCAATGGTGGGGAGATGGGAGTAAGAATGAGTTGCGGTTAAATCGGGTCGTGAAAGTCCGTTACAGAACCAAAATAGTCACTGAACAAAATAATGTCATTGTATTGTTGTTAAACAACTCTATTGTTAAGTTATCGGTCTTTAACGACAGAACAAAATAGGTCAATGAAAGATATGAATTTTTGAATGGGCGTTGGTTACGTCAAACAATGTTAGAATATAACCAATCTTTTAGTTGTGATTAGTTATTGTTATACCGATGGACACACATTCCGCATTACAAATCAGCATCACATTATTTTCAAATTGCACCCATCTCCTAAGTAAATGGTTTCTACACCCTTCAAATTCTAGTGTAATTTTTAAAAAAATTTCTTAAATACAAAAATAATATTTTAAAACAAATTTATTAATAACTAATAAAAAATTACAAAATAATAATTTTAAAAACATATGAAGTACTAGAATAATAATTAAAAATAAAAAGATACGTAATAAGAGTTTAAGAAAACTATTCTTCTTTCTTAATTTGACAAAGAATTTTGGCACTTAACTTTTTGATCCTTCTAGGTGACTTCTTATCAATGTGGTCGTCGTTTATTGACAACATTTTAAGATTCTTCTCATCATCTTTCAATGTAAGTTTTTTGTTTTCTATTTCTTGACATGTGTTGTTAAAATTTTCTTACTTTTTCATAATATTATCCAATATGTCATTAGTTGTTGAAGACGATTCGACTCGTTTTTTCTTATCTCTTCTGATCGGTGTATTGGTTTAGATAGTATACCATCAGAATCTTTCGTGTTGAGATCCATGAAATATGTACATCCAAACCGAGTCTAGTCGACGTATTGAGTACATTGATGACGTCTATTTCGATCCGCTAGATGGTTGAACCATTTTGGGGATCGACACCCATTTAGGACTTTTTATTAGAATATTGAAGCTGAAATAAGGTTAAAGGCCATGTGTTGCTATTGATAATACTGTTGAAGAACGTTATTCATACCGTTGGCATCGCTCATAGGACTTTAAGATTTTTGTGTTTACTTGGGTGCATGTTGGAAAACTTTAAAACCTTCTTTTTTATATCACGAAACTAGAAAGTAAGTTGGTTGTTACTTGGTAGAACGACATGGTTCATGTTTCATAATCCTAAGAAACTTTACCACAGTCGAGTTCCTCATATGGGTTCGGGTTGGGCGTTACAAACAACGGGATACTTCAAAACATCCTCCTCTGGAATCCACTTTGGATGAGTCGACTCTCATGAAACCTTTATTTTTGAGAGTTGTGTCTTGGGTATGGCTTGGTCTTAGGTTGGACCTCATATACGAAATCAACTCGAGTATAGGACATAACTGGTCAATAATATTGTTGGTTCAACCTACTAAGCGTTAATTTTGATGGTGTGAAAATGGAGTTACTGTCATAGGTGACAGGTGGCTGAGATGGCATCATTGGATATTGTGTAACGGGTTTAACTTTTAAAGTGGTTACACCCGGTTTAAGCAAAATAATTAAGCATGACCATAAGGTGTATAAAGTTTATTCCTTTGACGAGCAAACAAAAAACCATACACAATAGATGCAGCAACGGTCTTGCTAGTTGTCCGTTTCACAAAAGCTGGAAACAACTCTTGAATCGAAAGCAACATGTAAACAAACCCAACGGCGGCTTCGTTTGGTGGTGTGGTTGGCGACTGAGGTCGCGGGGGGGGGGGGGGGGGGGGGTGTTGGTGTGTGCGACGACAATGGTGGAGTGTAGTTTAGGGTTCCCCTAAACTTTTATTTACAATCTCCTTATTTATACCTTAAGTCTCCGTTAATAACGTTTAATAACCTGATCAATTAACAGTTAGTTACGAACACTTTTGTAGTTATTAATTAACGTTTAATTACATAAATTCATAAACATTTAGATGTTTAACTTCAAACTTTAAACAGTTTAACCCTTTGATTAATTAATTATTTAATTAAATAAATAACCAATGATTATTTATCTAAATAATCAAACACCTTTTTATCTAATAAGCGTTTCTTTCGTTGTTGTCCAAAATGTAACTTCTTGTACGTATCGTGATAACAACGTTAATATCATTAATATTGATCATCTAATATCCAACATGTGTTGTGGTTTTTTGGATTATTTGGATTCATTGTTAATATATGTGAGAAAATGAGATGGTAGGAGAAGAATGATGTAAATTTTTTAAAGTTTGAGGTCGATCCATAGGAGAATTAATAATATGGTTAAAAATAAATTTTACTTTTAAATGTGCACATCAGTCTTTTGTTTTTTGATAAAATATACATGTCACACAAGAAAAAAAGTTTATACCTAAGCAAAATAACCAAATGTACGGGTTCCAAGGTGTTTTTTAATATTTTCCTCTTTTTGTTAAAATTTTAAATGGTCTTTTATGTTAGAAAAAAAAAATTATTTAGGAAACTTTTTGTGAATCTTATCTTTATTTCTTATCTTATTTAGTAAGTACTTGTTTTGAAATTAACATCATTTGTATTAAATGAGCAAAGACTAAAAATCAAGCACAACACACAGGTTAAAATTAGGGTAAAGATGGAAGGATGATAACCGATGTTAAGGCTAGTGGGTGTACTCTAACACCTCTTAACTCCATTTAAATGTCACATAACTAACTTATTTTCATTTTATTCTATCTCACGTTAGAAAAAAGTTAACAACCCCCCCCCCCCCCCCCCCTCAATTTATACAAATAAAAAATGGATTGATTGTGTGTAGTTTTGTGTCACGCCCGCCAAACGTTAACCAAACACATGTTAACGCCCCATAACAAGTCCAAGTAGGATAACACCCATGGCAAGTATCATGTTGTCACCGACCGGCCTACAATGAGAGAATCGTGAAACGATGTTGTGATGCGTTTAACACATGGTCTTGATGTGTACACTTGTCGCTAGTCATGGAAAGCTTGTGTCACAGTGACACATGGTGACCTAAGAAACACTCAAAAGAACATATATCTTTTGAAATAAAATTAAGTATAACTGGAAAAATACTCCAATGCGTTGTGACACCAGGCAAACTAACAACAAAAAGTCCGTCTGTAGCAAAAATACAAAAGAATGCTATATATGGGCCCCAACCGAACAACCCATTTTGCTTTCTGGGCCCCACGTCTTCTTTCACGTGAACATCTCCGCCCAAAAAATACAATATATCCTGGTACAGAAAGAAAACTTATATGTTTTCTTAATACACCATGAAAAATACATTAATAATATAAAAAAAAATTATATTAATAATAGTAGTAATAATGATATCGGAGGTGGTTATATGTTTACTCTATCACAAGTATAGATAATCTCATAGAAAAATAAAGATGCATTCATGTGCTACCTTATAATTTATTTTCATTACTATATGCTATATCTTTAATCATTACAGGCTTTGTTAAGCTATACTTTGTTTAACAAGTTTTTGTGATTTTTATTGAAGATTTTTTAGTTTGATATTGATACAATAATATTTCTAGTAAATTT
>JACCIY010000566.1:15000-63029 GCA_025506505.1 Flaveria sonorensis | reverse complement strand
TCAATGTCAAACTCCCCTAACGTGTCAAACCATTGCCTCGATCTTGGATTTCTTGAAGCGAGACAGTCTTGTGTGGATCTTACGACTCAGCACGCGTCGGCTACAACATTCGCTTTTCCAGGATGATAGCGAATGTCACAGTCGTAGTCGTGAATTAGTTCAACCCAACGTCTTTGTCTCATGTTGAGGTCCTTTTGATTAAGCACGTGTTGGAGGCTCTTATGATCGGTGTAGACTATACATTGCATCCCACAGGGATAATGCCTCCAGATTTTCAAAGCAAATACCACGGCACCAAGTTCGAGATCATGAGTTGTGTAGTTCACTTCATGAACCTTCAATTGCCTTGACGCGTAAGCTATGACTTTACCTCAGTGCATGAGAACACAACCAAGGCCTTGACTAGACGCGTCGCAATATACAGTGAAGTCATCGTTTCCATCAGGGAGAGTTAAGATAGGAGCATTACACAGTTTGTGTTTCAAAGTCGAATCGCATCTTCCTGTTCGGGTCCCCACTCAAAAAGTCTATTCTTTTGAGTTAGCACCGTAAGAGTTTCTCAATCTTCGAAAAGTTTGCAATGAACCTACGTAATAACCCGTTAAACCAGAAAAGAACGAACCTCGGTGGGGGCGTGGGAACACACCAATTCTTCACGGCCTCTATTTTTGCAGGATCAACGTGAATTCTCTTGGCTATTCACCACATGTCCTAAGAATTGGACTTCTTCGAGCCAGAAATCACACTTGAAGAATTTGGCATATAATTGTTCCTTCTTCAAAAGATCGAGAACTTGACGTAAATGCGACTCATGATCGGCCTTTGTCTTGGAATAAATAAGAATGTCATCAATGAATACGATCATGAATTTATCCAAATACGATTTATATATTCGATTCATGAGATTCATGAAGACAGCAGGTGCATTAGTCAAGCCAAAGACATAACCATGAACTCATAATGTCCATATCGAGTACGAAACGCGGTCTTTGGAATGTCGTTGTCGTGAACACGTAATTGATGATATCCAGAACGTAGATCGATCTTTGAGAATTGTGTAGCTCCTTGAAGTTGATCGAAGAGATCATCAATTCGAGGAAGAGGATATCGGTTCTTGATAGTGAGCTTGTTGAGTTCCCGGTAGTCGATGCACATACAAAAAGAACCATCTTTCTTTTTCACAAACAGCACGGTGCACCCCATGGTGAAGAGCTAGGTCGAATGAAACCCTTATCGGTCAACTCTTGCAGTTGAGTAGCTAGTTCTTGCATTTCAGATGGTGCAAGACGATAAGGTGACTTAGCCACGGGATTCGCACTAGGAATTAGATCGATTTAAACTCAACTTCTCGAACGGGAGGTAACCCACTAAGATCCTCGGGAATACCTCAGGAAAATCTCGTACGACAGGGATATCCTTCAGTTCCTTCCCCTGGCTTTCGTGTTGACTACGTATGCCATAAAAGCTATGTAGTTTTTACTTAAGCACTTTCGGGCCTTGATACAAGACATGAGTTTGAGTCCTTGGGATGATCTCTCCCCAAAGACCTTTAGGGTATCACCCGATGGTAAGGGAATTCGAATACATTCTCGAAGCATATGATTTCCGCGTGTTGCTTGGCTAACCAATCCATGCCGATAATAATGTCAAAGCTCCCCAGTTGCATTGGAATAAGGTCGATGAGAAAGTCGTGCTCGTTAAGACTTAAGATGCAATCGCGTATCACGATGCCGACTTCGATAGACTTGCCATCGGCTACTTCGACCGTAAAGGATCTTTCTAATTAGAACGCGGCTTAGAAAGAATAGGCTCGAACTCTAAAGACACGAACTCTTATCCGCACCCGAATCAAAAAGTACAAAAGCATATCTACTATTTACAAGATACATACCTGCTCAAGTAATAAACTATCATTGGCACATGGAAGCAGTCATGGATTTTATAGGATAAAATGGCGATTAAAAGAAATTAACGACGTACCATTCACCAAATCGTTGTTGGCTTGAGCTTGGTTGACATTGATATTGAAAGCCCTTCCTCGAGCCGGTGGCATAGTTCCCGCATTACGAGGACATTGTGGACAGAAATGTCCAGGTTCGCCACAGTTATAGCAGGCTCGATTAGTCACCAACGCTGCATTGTTCGGAGCACGAAGGCAAGTAGCCACCAGATGCCCATACTTCCCGCACAATGAGCAAACACGGCAAGGAGTGTTACTCGCGTGATGGTACTTGCAGGTATTGCACATTGGGTGCGGCCCAGTATAAGCCCTCGCCAGGGGCTTGATTTGCAACGACAGCTTGCCTTTGAGGGCATTTGGTGCTGTCACCGCGTAATTACGAGCGGTGTGAACTTGCGCTTCTTGCCTTTGAAAGAGGACTCGGCCTTCACCTCCTTTGTAGCCTCGGGAGTCACCTTCACAGCAGTCTTGGCACCTTTCACCGTCAATGTACCAGCCCTAATATGATTTTCAGTGAGCTGGGCGGTGATATTAATAGCCTCCTCCAAAGTTGTGGGCCTACTACCCACCACGGCATCTTTAATTTGAGGTGGTACCCCTTTAATAAACTTCTTGATGTTGCGGGGCACGGTATCCACCATGTGAGGTAGGAGCATGCTCAGTTCATGATGTCGGGTGGAATAAGCCAAGTGGTTGCCACTATCTTGCTTGAGGTTCCAGAATTCTTCCTCCAGCTTTTGCAATTCACTCCTCGGGCAGAACTTTTGGATCATTATGTCCTTAAATTTTTCCCAAGGCAACGCCAAGGCAACTTCAGTCCCTCGGTTCCTTTTCTTACTATTCCACCACGTGAGTGCCCGTTGTTGAAGGACGCTTACAGCATAGCGGACCTTGAGTTCATCGGGACACTCGCTGATGATAAACGTATTTTCCATACTTTCGAACCACTCGAGAAGTCTAGTGGCTCCTTCTTTTCCACTAAAGTTAGTGGGTTTGCACGAGTTGAAATGCTTGAATGTGCAGGTGCGGTTATTCCACCTTGGTTGTTGCTATTTTCCCCTTGACCATTGTTGTCACCACCACCATTGTTTCCATTGGTGGTGTTGTTGTTGTTGGCCATTAAGGTGTTGCTAAGTTCAGCAACCATTGTCGGAAGTACAGCAGCCATTTGCCGGGCGATCATTGCAGCGAGTTTACGATCGGAGGTAGCACGCTTTCCTTGATGGCGAGACATTCTATAAGATAAATAAAGGAAATATTAGTATTCGGAAATAATCAGTTCAAAGTAAAACAGGAATTTTAGATATTTTATATACAGCCAGGATGGTTCCATTTGGTACCACATAGCCAATAAGAACATGGACACGTCGAGGTGACTTAACCCCAATTACCTTGAGGAAGATGTGTAAGTTGACCATAATTTAGCACTCATCCCAGAAATCCCCAGGTAAGCATAACAGGTCTCGCAATGAGATTTATATGAAATGCTTTCCTTAGCCCGAGGGCCTTTTGCCAGGAAATCCAGAATATAGATGTTTATGTGTCACACACTTCCCTAAGGCTATCAGAATTAAAACCTCGAAGAGATTTTTTTCAAAATTTAGACGTATCATCCAAAGAATTTTCCACTCAATAGATGCGTAGTTTTCCACACGTAGTCGAGAATAAGTAAGAAGGATTAGGCGCGGTAGAACGTAGAGGCATAGGAAGAGGATTAGAAAGTTGGGGTTTACAAGGTCCAAGGCATATTCCTAAGGCACTATTGCTAAATGTAAACAAATAGCACATAAGGAATTGATCATGCTTCATAATAGGCATATAAGCATACTTACAAGATCATAGCAAATGTCATGTAAAGGGTCCCTAGTTTAACATAGTCTAGGCCACCGTTCTAATAACCTCAATCCCTATAGTTATAGGCTCTGATACCAATCTGTCACACCCCAACCTTAACGGCGGAAACGTCGAGATGTGGGTTAAGATTGTTCATGCCACACAACGCTAATTTTAAAATGACAATATTATTAAAGATCAATATTCATGACGTACAATAAAGAAATAGAGCAAGTTCAAACATCCAACAATACATAAGAAATTCAAAGTCATAAAATAATCAATGTCTTTTATTTAGTCTAGGTCAATCCTAGAAGTATGTATGTCTTCAAGGCATGCTAACGTATCATTTCCTGAAACATGTTAAAATTAAAAGGTCATATAATATTGGTGAGGTTTTCCTAGTTTTATACATAAATAATATAAAAGATGGCAATTCATGTCATAGGTATTGAATAAGTAAATAGGGATGGAATAAACAAATGTAGCAATCAACATTGACAGATTACAAGATAAAACGATTAGCTAAGTGTACTGGTTAACACCAAGTAGGCTTGTCAGGCCCATAGATCTATGACGTCGCCAGGCTAGCAATAGTTAATGATTGTACATATTATAGTCATCACATGGTAATACAAGAGTTCATAACCATGACAAATAAGAAGAATTGCCCAAGTTGTTACAAGATTCAAACGAGTTTACAAGTGCATTTATCATAAGGTTAACATGTTTCACCCCAAAGTGTGAAAATATATAAAAGGGGCATGGAAAAACTCACTTGACTAATAAGGATAACAAATAAGAAGTCTTGTGTAAGACGCCGAGGATTCGATTACGTTCAACCTAAATGGAACGTCGTAATAAGTTAATCATAGTGATTTTGGTGTTATACTTATAAATTATTTGTCCATGGTTTTCATGTTAATAAATAGATGTAAGTTATTATTATTTTGGGTAATTAAATAATTTAAATAAGATTTTATGTTTAGCATTATTAATAAAGTTAAATATCTATATCAAATGGTTGTTATTACTATTTAATAAAATAGTAATTTATAAGATTAAAAGAATAAACTAATCATCACAATAAGTGTACATTCTAAATAGACATATATTTATCTTCTTAAAATATATACCAACCCATTTGTAACTAATTTTATAACAATAAGAATTCATTAAATTAAAATTCATTTAAAAATTAGATGAGATTTATTACAATCTCAGTGATAATAGATGGTATTTTAAACACTTCTTGTTTGTTTTATAATAAGAATAAGAATTTCTAGGTGAATTTCAAATACAATGATTAAAAATGATTTTTTTATATTAGTAATAATAATATTTAGAATATTTCCTGAAATTTAAAAGTTAAATAAAACTTTTTAAAAAAATATTGGCAGGGGGCCGGGGTCGAACCCGGGACCTCCTGCCTAGCCTCCTTTGTTTTAAACCGGTTGGGATAAGGCCAACTGGTGTTATGAAATGAAATTTTATTTTTAAAGCCTTTTCCGGAAATTCCCAATTGGGTTCAAGAACCCTAGTTCGAAAATCCGTCCAATTGAACCTCAATTCGACGTTGAATCAGAAATTAACCTTGAGGTTTCTTCTTCCCCATGTAACATCGAATCAAAGACACCCTTAATTACCTGTTTTATGTGTTCTTGATGGTCTTATGTTCGGACAAGTCGCGACTACTCTTGATGGAGATTCGATGAGTGTGTGCGTGTTTGATGAAATTGGGTGCTCAGATAGTGAAAGGAGAGGTCGAGAGCATTAGCCCTCTGTTTTATAGTGTTAATTCGACGAATTGATGTCCAGCGGCTACAACATTATGGTCGGCCGTTCAGGTTGTTTCGATTGGATGCAAGGCTTTGTTTCAGGTGCAATTGACACCCTGATGACTTCAAAATGATTAGAGAAACGTTTATTCGTTTAATTTCAATAATATAGCAATTAATGTGGCAAACGGGTTGAAACTTTAATGAGTTCGGTTTCGAATCGAAAGCTTAATGAATGTTGGTTAATTTCGAATTAATCATGGTCCTGACTGCTCGAACATGCTTAGTAATGGTTAGTTAAAATTTCCAAGGTTGAAGTTAATGGGTTTAAGGGCCGCCGTGGAGTTTGGTCGAGAGAGCGGCGGGGTAGTCGCCGGGAAATAGGGGATGGGTGGTTTGGGTTTAAAATGTTACACATTTGGTCCCTGCGGTTTATGTTTTGTTAATTTAAAACCAAAGTTTAAGTTTCAATTTAAATTATTACAGTTTAGCCCCTGTATTTTATATTTTGTTGTTATTTTATGTACAAGTCATATATATTTACAAGTTTTTAAATTTATAAAACTTATTTTTCTTTTATTAATAATAATTTAATACTTATTAACATTATTTTATCATTTATCATTATTATTATTTATTGTTATTATTAATTATCCAATTGTTTAATTTCATCAAGAACTTACAAATGAAACCTCATACTTGCATTAATGACCCAAAACAAATAACCTTACAAGAGATAACGACGTTAAACAAACGTTAACTATAAAAATACGAGAGGTCATCATACGGGGATAGTTACAAACACCTTTCTTAAAAATTTACAAGTGTTGGAGGGGATATTGGACGCAATTTCTAATTCGCCAAGGTGGTGGTGGCCAGCCCAGCACCTCAAACAAGTGATTTGATTTAAGGGGTAGTTAGTAGAGGTGCATATTTTGGTTCTTGAGGTTATCTGGAACGGGTAGGGATTGGGAATAGGCCTACCTGGCATGATTGGAGCCGGTAGGAACCGACCCGGTACGGGGTTTACCCAGTGTACCTGGTTAGGGTAGGGTCAATTCTGGAGCGGGTAGGGCTTTTCTTTAAATAGATTCAACTATTTGTTAATGGCAATTTCTTAAATACCTCTCTATTAGATACTTTAAAACCATTTGACACTTCTTAAATTAATGAGACTTTTAACACGTCAATGATTAAACCCAACAACTTTCAAATGAAAGATTCGGTAAACAGTGTCAATTAAAACATCTTGGATTTTTAAGTCTACCAGTTACTCTAAAGTTATTTTATACATCAAACCGTTGAATATTTCAAAATTATTGATACCCTCACTAGATAATATCAAAAAAACTGTATGTCATCTCACTCGAACTATTTGATAACTCATGACTTGGCTAACTTGCAATCCCATTAGAACAATGAATATACTTTAATACTCCCACCACTCTGGTTATGTTAACAAACAACAACCTAAACCTTGTTATACTCTTAACTCAAATGGTGAATATTCAATTTGGAGACCACCTATGAAAGACTACTTGAATTCTCATCTAAAACTGACTTGAATCATTACTAGAATTGCTATGAGTCTAACAGTGAAAGCCCTTCTGGATTTCAAAACTGGGCTTAGTCATTACGACATTCGCCTGGCATCGACCAGAACCTAATGAACAACGATATCATTATGAGGCGCACCTAGAGTAGTCCATAGTCTAATGAATAAGATTACCTTATAACTACCTATCTCATTATGGCAATAAGCCAGCGTAGACCAGAGCTTGATGAACTGGGTGCCAACATCTATCCTCAATCTGGATTACTAAACACACTCTTATAAGTACCTACTCACTAAGGAAAAAAACAAACCAACGTAGACCAAAGCCAAAGGACAGAGGTACAACATCTATTCTTGTGTGGCAAAACAATTTATACGACACCTAGTAGCCAAATGAATCATTACCTAACTAGAATCTAGAACTTAACAAAACCTTTACAAAAACTCGACTTAACAGACGTGACTACTATGTGTTATCGCACCTATATCAGTCCTTACTCTTGGTTCCGTTTGCCTTGACTAGATTTATGTCTCGGTTTGTACTTTGTAGTAGAATTATACTATGTTCTAATATATTATGCTATGTTTGTTGTAATCTACATTAAGCATTTGATGCATTATAGTATACTTTCTTATGCTTATAGCATACCTAACTCATGTGTAGAGCATAATTACCTTAAGCCTACAAATACTTATAAATTATGCACATAGTACACCCAGTTATACTTCACATAAGCCTATGTATACTCGTACGCACCGATAATAATTAATACACATTCATGTTATAAGCATCTTATACTTATCCTACATGACAACTTGACTATTTACAACACTATACTTGTAACAGTTAACCTGATGTATTGTAAACTCGAACCCAACTGGTTCATTAATTAAATAAAATTTACTATTTAAGCATTAGTGTTGATGATTATGTTTAGGATTTTAATAATGTCATTTAATCAATTTATAATAATTTTATAATTTATAAAATAAGTTATTATAAATTTATAAGGTTTTATCACAATATATGAGATTTTGAGTATTTAATTAAAAGAAATAATTAAGTTACAAAGTTTACATAATTATAAAGTTTATATAGCTATTTAGTTAAATATTTATTAAAATTAGGTTTTATAAACTTTGGGGTTAAATTGATAATTTTTAAAACTTAATTTATAAAGGTTTTACATAAAATGATAACAATCCAAATTATAGGGAGCAAAAGTGTAATTTATTTTGCAACCCAAACCTTTCCCCCTGGTTTTCCCAATCACCTTTTCCGGCCGACTTCAGCGATCATCAAAACCACATAATTAATAAATTTTAATCCCATTCAACCACCTCATAACCTTCGCAATTATGATTCGAACCTCTAACCCCTACTAATTCGAATTAATTATCTGTTTCATCATCTCCACTCAAAAACTAAGTCCAAATTTCAAAATCAAAATTGCTTTCATTAACATATTTTTATGTCCAAAGTCCAACTTATTCAATCATTCAACTAGAACACATATTTTTTACCAATTCAAATTCAATCATATAAATAATTGCAATTAACACTGTGAAATTAATCTCGAATCAAACTCGAAACACCCGAATCAACATTGAAATCTTTTGATTCAAAGCAGATCAAATTACAATTATATAACTTAGGGAAACCTTCTACTCGATTCCTTTGAAACCTCTGTAATCACAATCACACTTCAAACACACACTCATTCAACATTCATCGCCTCACATTCATCGGATCTACAACTCAGTCAAATCCATCTTCTGAACATTCTCAGTTGAAATTGATCGAAGACTTACATTCATCATCATCCTCAAAAGCGTCGCAAACCATCAATTGGACCATTATCATCATCATCATCAACTCAATCGATCTCTTCTAATTTGCATCAATGCGACTCCAAAACAGGTAATCAAGCACACCATCACACTCAATATCATGTATGACAAAAGCCCTATGATTGATTCTATTATTGATTTAAATATTGTGTTCAATTTGGGGGATTTAGAATTCTAGGGTTCTTATGATTTGAGGAATTTGTTGATTATTGTATTTAATTTTTCATCCCAATTTAAATAAGGATTGGGCTTTGGGCCAACGATCGATACTGTGTGGTCAGTCAAAATATTAATTAAAGAGTGTCTAATCACCTTTAATAATAAAGGGTAAGAAGGGTGTCAAATCTACAGAGAATGACAGAAAAATACTACTAACGATCAACCTAAAAACATTAAATGTTGAAAATAAACTGCTTGGTTGATTGATTTGAGAAATAATTAAATTAACAAAATAAAAGTTTAGGTTTTTAACAATCTTAGTTTTATACTTAACACAACTTTAAGCCCCATTAATTTTCTTGTTGCAGTTTTAGCCCATGAAATAACTCGACTATGATAACGATGCATAATTTAAATCCAATGTCATTTAATCATCATTTATTTTAGGGTCGAGGATTTTTTCTGCTTTATTCTATGAGAACCATAGCTAAAAAGTTTATAATAATGCAACTTGAGAAAAATCCCTATTAATCAGGCAGGGTAATATATATTTATTTATTACTTTATATTAGAGGTGTATAGAAAAACCGGATTGGGTTTTCAAACCGGTTCGTAAACCGACATGATTAAAAATAATCAGTTTGGGCCAAACCAAATATAAACTGACGGTTCCCCTATCGGTGTCGCTTCCTCTTTCTTCAAACCCGATCTGATTTTCAAACTTGTTTACAAACTGGTTTTTACCTTTGAAAAAAACTAGCCATTAGGCTATCGGCTAAATGATTGTTTTTTGGTCCTTTTTAAGCATTTTTTGAGTTTTTAAACTAGTTTATCATTCTTAAACTAGTATAAATGTTTAGTGGGTGTTTTGAATGACATAAGAACTTAAACCACTCTCTACTCTTAAAATTTTAAAATGCTCAGTATTCTCGTATGATTTTAAAAACAATTCTGAAATGGCTTCGTCAAGTGCTCAATCTTTCATTGGTGGTGATGCATTTTTAAACAATGAGATGGTTAAAGTCATTCCTATGAACGGGAAACCAAGAAATTTGGTGTAATAGATTTTTGTGAAATTTGGTGTAATAGATTTATGTGAAATGTCAAGCAGTCCAAACAAAGGCCCTTACAAATTTTGCAATTTTTTTTCAAAAGATGCAAACATAATTTTGAAAAACAACACTTCTATGATATTTTGCAAGGCGTTAAAAAATGAACCTTCTTGAGATTAAGCTTTGATGACAAACGAAGGAACTTTGTGGGCTTATAACATTGATGCGGCTCGGGACCAAATAACGCATTTTGTAATTCAAGAAAGCTCGCCATTCAAACACTTCGACAACGATTGTTTGACTTAACTCATTTAACGAAATCTTCAACCATATTATACCAATATAGTCGTGCTGCTCTCAAAAAGATTGTTTAAAAATATAGAGAAAAGCTAAAATAAATAAATTTTTTATTTTGAAAACTTAGAAACTAGTGTTAACTTCCTTGTGATGTTTGGTCTACTTCATATGATTTGGGGTGTTAATTCTTATTGTGAACCATGGTTCAGTTGTACCATTTCTCCATCACGTTAGGCTATTATGAGTAAATTAGTAAAATGCTTCATATTTTAGAATTGTAACAAATTATTTATCTAGAGTTTATTGTCTCATGAGTCTTTTAGTACTTAATCAAATAAACTGAATGACTTTAAAACTAAACGTCTTGTCATTTAAAGGACCAACATTTTCTGATATGATACCACAAATGAAAGAAAAATTTAGAATATATTTTAAAGAAATGTTCGCGGTTATTACTTGTTCCATCGTATCAAACCCTTGCTTAAATATAGCGGGGTTTGAAACTTTGATGAAAAATATAATTTATGATTTATATTTATTAGATGACGATCCACTTTATATTCAAACCTAAAATATGTATTTAACCAAGACTTATCAAATATGTTTGATGTTTATGTCGTAAAATATGGATCATCAAACATTCATAACAATAAGAAACGAGGCATTTTCGGGAAATTCAAGTGATCTAATATATGCTTTGTATAATATTTTACAAAATAAAAAACACCGAACGACATTAGGGTAATACCTCGAGTAGCGAACTCGGAAGGTATGGTGCGATAGACATTTTTTTTTTGTTTCAGTGCACAAGAATTTAACAATTTTGTTATGTTGGCTTGATGGAAAAGTAGCAAAGATCGGTTCCAATCCTATCCACAATGTCCTGAGATCTACTAACTGCCCAAGCTTCTACGATAGCTTGAATCCGTCTTTTAATAGTAGCACGGTCATATCCAAACTGAGAACAAACTAACTTTTTCTGCGATAGAGATGTCCATTTGCTTGAAGATTATTATATTACGGCCGAAAGAATCCAAGATAAATCCACACTCGAAGGCGAATTGGAATACAAAGCCAAGATATACAAGGACGAGATAGAATGTGGATTGACACCAGGAAAGCCAACGATGACTCCACGTTTAATGAATACTTACGTAATAGTTCGGGCTCCGGAGGCGGAGAATAAAAGCATCACAACGAGCGACAATTCTAGAAAATAAACAATAAAATAGTTGGAAAATAAAAAATATTGTTAGAACTTGTAATAATTTATTTCAAGTTTGTAAGTCTTTAGTCTTAATAAAATAAGTGAACTTTAGCTATATTGTTTTATTTAGCATTGAATTTTTTATAAAACCAAAAAATAAAAATAAAAAAATAACAAAGACCGGTTTTTACCATTTGAGCCTAACTGGTTGGGAACCGACCAAAACCAGTTGGGATAGATTCTGGACTTTTTTCTTCCAAACCAGCTTAGAACAGATTCGGTTTACCCCAAAACGATCTTAACCGGAGTTGACCAAACTGGTTTAGTTTAAAACCCGAACCAGTTTAATAAAAAAGATTTGTACACCTCGATATAATTATTAGCAAGTTTTCAACTCAAGAATAGGTAACTTTCCAATTCTTCTAAAAAATTTATCTTTCAACTTATTTATTGTTAGTGTTTTTAAAGATTAAATAAGTTTAATGTTGACAAATTTCGAGCAAGGGTTATAAAAATATTTTTAAAAATTTTGAGTCGCTGGCTGCTCGAGCAACTCGTGAGCCACTATAAAAGTATACCTTGATAAAAGTATATTCATGTTATCTTAATGTGAAGCATAATATAGAAGACGTAGTATTATGTAACAATTAAACAATATTATACAAAAGAATAATTATAAAGATATATTTCAGCAGATCACTGAAGTAACAGCAAAAACGTAGTGGAAAGTGGACGACGTGGCTTTTATCTTCTATCATTTATCTTTCTTTTGCTTCGAATTCTGACATTGGAATCTTGATTTTCACTTATACCCCTACTCTTTTTCTTTTCCCAATTATCATCCTTCTTTATTCTTTTCTTCTTTAATTCGTCCATAAACCCTGCATAAAACAAAAGCTAAATCAAGCTCGATAACCAAACTTGCAATATCGAATCCATCAACGTAGGGGCAATGAAATCCCAAAGGATAGACTTAAAGCTTTAAATGTAAAACTCTTATTTCTTGAGGTACAAGTCACAAAATATCACATTTCGAGCATCTCGGACAATACTTCAATGGATCGGAAAACTCTCCTCCTGTAGAGTATATAGTACAATGACCAATTGTGTCAATTTGTTTTCAGAAAGGCTAGAGTATGTAATAGTTCATCTATTAATAGTTTGTTAATAGGTGGGCTTAGTAACCATTTTTTCTTTTGTACTTTACTTTAGAGTTCTTGTTGTTTTCTTTTGTAATCGTTCATAATCATTCTATTGGAAATCATTGGAGTTTGTTGTTGATTGGTGTGTGATCGATTGCTTCGAGTTCATAATCTTTTGTGTAGATTGGTTTAATCTTTCTACAATTGGTATCAGAGACTGGTTCGGCTCGTCTGTTGAAGATTCAAATGTCGAAGTGAAAATTCGATTGAAGGATGGGATCAACAAAGTTTGAAATCAAGAAATTTGAAGGAAAGAATGATTTTGGGCTATGGAGAGTGAAGATGCGAGCGCTATTGGTGTATCAGGGCATTGTTGATGCACTGAAAGGGGAAAATAGCTTGCCAATGACTCTATCTAGGAAAGAAAAGAAGGATATCTTGGAAAAGGTTCACAGTGCCATCATTCTGAGTCTCGGAGATAGAGTTCTCAGGGAAGTATCAAAGAAGACGTCAGCCAGTGGGGTGTGGTCAAAGCTTGAAGGACTGTACATGACGAAATCTCTGGCGAATCGGTTGTATCTTAAGAAAAGGCTCTATACGTTTCAATTGGCTCCTGGTAAGTTAATTGAGGATCATGTGGATGAATTCAATAAGCTGGTGATTGATCTTGAGAATATTGATGTTGAATTAGAAGATGAAGATCAGGCAATCATCTTCTTGGCTTCATTGCCATAATCGTATGAGCACTTTGTTGACACTCTCATGTTTGGGAGGGAGTAACTGTCAATGGAAGAGGTGCTGGCTGTCATAAATTCAAAAGAATTAAAGCGGAGGTCTGATGCCAAGGATGATGCTGGTGATGGCTTATTTGTGAGGGGAAGACCTGAATCTAGAACTTCTAGAGGAAGGTCAACTTCAAGATCAAAGTCCAAATTCAAAAGGAGATGTTATATCTGTAACTCTGATAAACATCTGAAGAGAGAATGCCCAGATAAACGGATGAAACAAGACAATAATCAACAGCATAGATCACAAGGCAGCATGTCTGTTGATAGTAGTATTGAAGGTTATGATAGTGTAGGTGTCCTGATGGTGTCTAAAGGTTGGGTAGATCAAGATTGGATCATGGACTCTGGGTGATCCTATCATATGACTCCAAGAAGGGAATTCTTCTTAGAATTAAAGATGGTGGAGTTAGGAAGTGTACAAGTAGGTGATGACAGACCATGTATGATCAAAGGCATTGGTTCTGTCACACTCAAGTTGGAGAGTGGGGTGGAGTTCACTCTTGATCAGGTTAGGTACATACCTGAGCTCAAGAGGAACCTCATCTCACTGGGTACTCTTGAAAGCCAAGGATGCAATGTAAGTCTTAAGAATATGAAGGTGAAAGTAATCAAGGGGTCATTAGTTATATTGTCAGGCTCAAGAAAGGAGAACAACATATATGTTCTTGATGGTACTGTCATCTGTGGTGCTGCATCAGTTGTTGATGTCAATAAGATGAACACTCCTGCTTTATGGCACAAGAGAATGGGCCACATAAGTGATCAGGGATTGACTGAATTGAGAAAGAAAGAAATCATCATAGGGGTTAGTGGCTGTGATGTGGGATTCTATGAGCATTGTGTGTAAGTCAACAAGGGTCAAGTTTGCCAGGAGAGTACATGAGACAAGGGATGTTCTTGAATACATTCATGCAGACATATGGGGTCCTGCAAGAATCAATTCTCTTAGTAGAGGAAGATACTTCTTGTCTATCATTGATGATAGATCAAGAAGGGCTTAGGTATATATCCTTAAGCATAAGGATGAAGCATTCTTGAAGTTTAAAGAATGGAAGCAGCTGGTTGAAACGCAGACTGGTAAAAGGGTTAAGAAACTAAGAACAGATAATGGTATGGAATTGAGTAGTGCTTTGTTCAACAAGTTTTGTAAGGAACATGGTATTGGTAGGCATTTGATAGTGCCATACACCCCTCAACAAAATGGATTAGTTGAGAGGATGCATAGGACCTTGCTTAACAAGGTCAGGTGCATGTTGTCTGAGTCAGGAATGCCAAAGTCCTTTTGAGGCAGAGCAGTGACAACTGTAGCATATCTTGTTAATAGGTCTCCTTCATCAGCTATTAATATGAAGACTCCTATGGAGATGTGGACTGGTGTTAAACCTAATAGTAGTCATTTGAGGGTGTTTGGTTCTTTAGCCTATGCTCATGTTAAGAAAGACAAGCTTGATCCTCGAGCTCTAAGATGTGTGTTGCTGGGCTATCCTGAGGGTGTAAAGGGCTATAGATTGTGGAGGATTGATGATGGTAGTCCTGAGGTAATAATTAGCAGAGATGTGATCTTCAGAGAGGAGGTGGTTTATAAGGATCTGTTTGATAAGAAGAAAGGACAGGATGAACTGATGGATGGTGTTCACATGGAGGTGGAGTCCAAAGCTTTCGAAGGCATTTGAAAGTCTTCCGAAGGTTTTCTTAAGTCTTTTGAAGGCATTCTTAAGTCTTCCGAAGGCATTCCCAAGTCTTCCGGAGGCATTCCCAAGTCTTCCGAAGGCATTCCCAAATCTTCGAAGGCATTCCCAAGTCTTCCGAAGGTTTTCCCAAATCTTCCAAAGGTACTTTTGAAGTAGGGGAAAGCTCACAGCAGGGTTCACACTTTTCACACTCATTAGGTGACTATAGTTTGGCTAGAGATAGAGTCAGAAGGCAGCATGTGATGCCTGCTAGATATAGAACTAATGAAGACATCTCAGTATTTGTTTTTAATGTAGCTGCAAAAGAGTGTGTTATGGAGCCACTGTCATATGGTAAGGCTGTTGAGTCAGTTGATAAAGATAAATGGATGGATGCTATGGTAGATGAGATGGATTCTTTGAGAAAGAATAACACATGGGTGTTGGTGGACAAACCAGCAGGGTAGAAGTTAGTTGACTGCAAGTGGCTGTATAAGCTGAAGGAGGGGTTATCTAAGGCTGATCCACCAAGGTTTAAGGCTAGGTTGGTGGCTAGGGGTTTTACACAGAGAGAAGGCATTGATTACAATGAGGTTTTCTCTCCTGTGGTAAAACACTCTTCTATTAGAGTCATGTTGTCCAGGTAGCTGCTAATAACATGAAGCTTGAACAACTTGATATTAAAATAGCTTTCCTTCATGGTACTCTAGATGAAGATATCTATATGAGACAGCCAGCTGAGTTTGTAAAGCCAGGAGAAGAAGACAAGGTGTGTTTACTCAAAAGATCTCTCTATGGGTTAAAGCAGTCTCCAAGGTGTTGGTATAAAAGGTTTGATGATTATATACTTAGACAATAATTTCATAGAAGTAGCTATGATAGCTGTGTGTATTTCAAGTGCTACCAGCCTGGTGAGTATGTTTATTTGTTACTTTATGTTGATGACATGTTAGTGTGTTGTAAGGATCCGTCTCAAATAGAGTTAACAAAGGAGCTGTTGCATAAAAAGTTTGAGATGAAAGATCTGGGGGTAGCAAAGAAGATCTTAGGTATGGAGATCTCAAGGGATTTGGTCAATCAGAGGTTGTTCTTGACTCAAACCGGCTACATAGATAAGGTGTTAGCTCAATACTCAATGGATAGTAGAAAGTATGTGCAGACACCTTTGGGTCAACACTTTAAGCTTTCATCAAAGGATTCTCCTACTTAAAAGGAAGATGTTAAGAGGATGCAGAAGGTCCCCTATGCTAATGTTGTTGGTAGTTTGATGTACCTAATAGTTTGTACCAGGCCAGATATTGCATATGCTGTAAGCATTGTGAGCAAGTATCTGTCAAATCCAGGTAAACTCATTGGGAGGCAGTGAAGTGGATTTTGAGGTATTTAAATGGTACAAGGCATGTGGGATTAGTGTTTGGTAATTGTCAAGGTTCAAAGCCCAGTATTCTTGGTTATGTTGATGCTGATTTTGCCAAAGATCTTAATAAAGGGAGGTCTACTACTGGGTATGTTTTCAAGGTGTTTGGTGGTGTTGTGAGCTGGAAGTCTTCACTTTAGCATGTAGTTGCTTTGTCAACTACTGAGGCAGAGTATATTGCTCTCACTGAAGCTGTGAAGGAATCTCTTTGGTTGAAGGGTTTATGTCTGAATTGGGGGTTGATTTGGTTGATACTTTGATTCTCTGTGACAATCAAGGTGCAGTAAATTTGTCAAAGAATCAGGTATATCATGAACAAACCAAACATATCAATGTCAGATTATATTTTATCTGAGAGGTTATTCAGTCCAAAGAGATTAAAGTTGTTCATGTTGATACAAAGAATAATGCAGCGGATGTCTTAACCAAGGTGGTTTCAGGATTCAAGTTTACCAAGTGTTCGGAGATATTGGATGTGGGCTAGAATTGGTTATGTACTAAGGTGGAGAATGTAGAGTATATAGTACAAGGACCAATTGTGTTAATTTTATTTTCTGAAAGGCTAGAGTGTGTAATAGTTCACCTATTAATAGTTTGTTAATAGGCGGGCTTAGTAACCGTTTTTCTTTTGTACTTTACTTTAGAGTTCTTGTTCTTTTCTTTTATAAATGTTCATAATCATTCTATTGGAAATCATTGGAGTTTGTTGTTGATTGGTGTGTAATCGATTGCTTAGAGTTCATAATCTTGTGTGTAGATTGGTTTAATCTTTCTACACCTCCTATTGCGAAAACATAGATATGACCAATGCGAGGAATATGTGTTTGTAATGTCGAATGCGAGTCATGCTGCTCCAATATCAAGATTACTGTCGACTTAAAATGAATGAAGTTTTTTTAAGAGTTTCGTTGTATGTAATAATGTAAAGAATTACATTATTTGATATCTTATAAACCAAAAACTAATAATGAATATGTAATTCAGTCTCACAAACATGTGTGAGCTAATTAGCAATCACACAATATATTGGTGCCAATGAGTGGTCTCATACATGGGAAGTTCATCACGATCCTTCAAAATAGACAAGTGATCAAGCTCGAACAAATCCGACCTCGTATTACTTGTCGTATCAGCACCACTTTCATCATCTTCTTTATCATCATTGAATTGGTTCTGAGACATCATTATTGTGACACGAACATTCATAAAATCTTGTCTTGCACTAATGAATTTTTCACCACACGGATGACTATCTTCATCGATCATTACACTCACAGGGTAAAATCTAACGGTTCTTCGGATCCCATTGTTAAGCTTCTCCCTCGATCTCAGAGAATTCTTGCTTAAACATGATTTGGTAAATGAAGAAGCGGAAGAACATGTGTATCCATGTGTTGATTTTGATGTTCTTTCATTGTGTTTCTCGCTCACATCTTTCGATTTCTTGAGATGCCTATTTGTGAGAAGAGAGTTGAGAAATCTCGTTACTCGACCTACGGGTGTGATTGGTGGTTTTACTCTCTTCAAGTTCGCGTAAATCTTCAATGCTCGGGCTTTCGACTTGATTAAAGTCCCGTGAACAATTTTATTTCCGTAATTATTGTCTGAACAATAATCACTTTGCATTTGGTGATGTTTTTTAACGAAAACATAATTTTTTACTAGTTTTGGTCTGAAAGGACCAAAACAAGAAAGTTTTTATGACTTGGACACGTCACCTAAACTTTCTGCCTCACAATCATATCTTGAGCTCGAGTCCAACGAGCTCGAGAGAGAACCAAAGAAAAACAAGTCATTGTCCATTGCTGGTTTCCGGTTGGATTCCAGCAATGACAAAACTAAAAACGCTCGCCGGAGACTTGATATCCTTTGTCTTCCATCGCGCTGCTGGCTCTTGCTCTGTCACCTTCTCCACCACCGCCACCGTTTACGCGCTGTTTCCTTGAAAGTTTGTCTTCCCGGAGCTTATTTCACCAGGATTGGCATACCCGACGTCTGTAGAAGGGTAGATTTCATCAAGAAGACTTGAAGAAAAAAGATGGACTTGTGGTTTTCTTACTGAATTATGACTCCAACCATGCATTATGCTGAAATCGGTATGAACAGGGTGTAAGAAAAGTTTATATATACTTGCGTTTGTGTATATATGCAGAGAGAGAGAGAGGGAGATACAGAGGTTGTGCATGGTGGTAGTGTGATCAGAAAATTCTTGAAGATTTGCCATTTGAATTTTGATTACAACATGACAAAGAAAACCACGATAATTAATAATTTCCTACAAATGGATGGCCAACAAATCAATTACATTTATTAAAATACTATAAAAACAATTATTTCACATTATTTTGGTTGAAATAATTATTTCATGATGCCTACTGTTATTTGTTATCTTATTTATTAATTATATTCATAGCTTTTATGAACTTTAATAAGTATAGTGCTAAATTTGTGAAGCAAATAACAAACATATGATTTAAAGTATATATACGCCATCGAAGTCTATCATGCATAACTATACCAATAAAGGTCAATATTAATGTTTAGGTTTTTATCTAGTTCATGGTGAGAGGTGGACTCACATAGTAAACATTGCTGTAACGTGATGCTTGTAAGAATATATGTGTTATATAGTATTCGGGACTTGGTTTTATGTGTTGTTTATTTATTCATAAGTCGAGTGATATTGATTTTCTGTACATTTTAGAAGACTAACACAAAATAATTATGGTTTGCCATAGTGAATGGTTAATTTGTCGAGGTCGTGTTTGGTCGAATCCAATAAGAACCTGAAAATTTACAAGCCTAAACTTGAAGTACTCAATCTGAGGTACTCGATTCTTAGTATTCAATCTAAAGTACTCATTAAAGTGAATACTCAATTCTCAATACTCGTATCAACAGTTGGTTCATTTGCCAAATAGTTCAAAAATACTAAAGGACATTTGCTATCGGCTCATGGCAATACGAGCGTGCAAAGTGCGCCATCAAAGCGTCACATTGCCTCCCACCCGGTCTCAGGCGCGAGCGTGTGTTTGGTGTTTCGCCCCCATGTGGCAGCCACTGGGCGTCCCTGATCATATAGAAACATTTTCCTTCCAAAAGCTCACCCTATATGTCTTTTTGGTTTTGTTTATCCTCCGATAAGAGACAAGTCATGTTCCACATACACTCAATTTTCATAGTTATATGTTTCAACTATACAATTTTAAGCATCGATATGCAATTCATCTAAGTTTAATTTTAAAACGTTTTGATTCGTTCTGATCCTCTCATGTCCTATATACAAACCTAGTAAATAATAATTATATTAGTAACAAATACTAGGCCTGGCAAAAGAAACCCAAATGTTTTATTTTGGGTTAGAATGGGTTTTTTAAATAGATATGGGTTAGAATGAGTTTAAAAAAATAGATAAGTAGGTCAAGATGGGTTGAAAATATACATAAGGAAAACTAATATGGGTCAAAATGGGTATTTGTCCTGTCTCGAATTTTGAATCAGCCCATCATCACCTCAAATGGCAAACTCTAAAGCCTCAAATCGCTACCCAAATCGAAACACCGCACCCACATCGAACGAACCTCGTTAACTCAAATCGACCTCCGCACTCACATCGATAGAACCTTTGCTACCCAAATCGAACCACCTGACCCCCATCGATCGAACTCTACAACTCAAATCGATAACCGCTGAAACAAATCGACAACCGTACCCACATTGATCGACCTGTGCTTACCCTAATCGACCACCACTGCTGAAGCAAATCGACCACCGCACACACATCGATCGGTATCAATCTCTCTCGATGAATCAGCGGAGCAAGTTGACCACCGCAACACTTCCGTAGCACCATTTTGACCATCAGCATCTCACCACCACAGTTGCCATAACCCATACTTGTTAAATTATTGATGGTAACCAACCCAATCATCATTTATGTTCTATTGTTTCTTCAATGTTAGTTGAATCTTGATAAATGTGTTTGACTTTGGCAAATCAATCGATCGTGTTCGGTAATTTTGGCAATCACCATTTTTCTTGAGTTTCTGCACAAAGTTACTTGATGGGGTTTTGGTAATTTTAGATTTAATTTATATAACTTCTATTTAGAATGACTCATCCCAACCCGAACCCATTCTAACCCGAATCCATCTTTACCCAAACCCATCCTGACCTTTTTTTTAAATGATCCATCCTGACCCAAATCCATCTTGATCCAAACCCATCTTGACCTAACAACCAACCCAATCCAGCCCGCCCATTTTGCCACCTCTAACAAATACTAATAATTAGTAGTGTTCAAAATTAATAAAAAACTCTTTTAATGAATACTTCCACACTTTAGTGCACTTTTCACAATTAAATGCAAATTTTTGTGCACTTAAGTGCACCATGCACACTTTAGTGCATAGTACATGCTTTTGTGCACTTTAGTCAAACTTTTCACTAAATTTTGAACATGTCATTCAACTTCTTATTATTTGTTTGACTATATCGATAGCTTTCGTTCAAACTGTTTTACTCCTATGGAAGCTGTCAAAATAGCTATACAATAGATGGAGACTTGAATGAATTTGAATAACAATATCGAGAATAAAACCTCAATTTTTGTGACTAAGAAATATAAAGGTTTGAGAAGAATGTGATGTTTGTGCATTGATGGTTTGTGCATATATAGATAATTATACACAAAAGTACGCATTGTAATGTTGTCTAAGAATTTCATCTCATGACCTAGGTGGTCTTCGATGTGGAAAATGTTTGAGAGCGAGACATGTAGAAAAAGAACTTCCCACATGTTATTTTTTATAATGCAATCATGTTTAATAATTTCTATAGTTTTAATAATAAGTAAAAATGAAGTTCAATGAGTTTAATTAATATATTAGTATTTAACTGATTTTTCAATAATTTTTTTTTTCTTAATCATTTTTTTTACCGTATCGGTTAATCTGTTTATTTATTAACCTCATCTGACATAGGTCTAGTTATTCATGACACAAAACTAGTCTGAACCGCTTATTTTAGAAACCGGTTTTTTACTAGCTCATTAACTGGTTTGTTAATATCTGAACTGGTTTTTTAACCCGAAATGTACGTAGACCACTAATACAATTATATAGGGTAGTCAGTTAACAACTATGCAACTAGTATTAGGCTATTTCACGTATTATGGGTCTCGGTGCATGAGTGCATATGCAATTTGCAATTTAGACATATTGACAGTTTAAGTAGATGTGTACATACAAGCTGATTAACCGACGACCCTGCTTGAAAATCAAACTAGATACGGTTAACAACTAGTACTAGAAAAATCATTTTCCAACCGACTATAACCGGTGGTTATAAATAGTTTTATGTCTCAAAATCGAGATGACCAATCATGTTGATTGATAAATTTATCAAATCATCTCACAAGAGGTATTTATACAATAAGGGTTTCAAATATTCATAAATTTCAAAATAAGGATTTATGAAAATCCTTAACGATTCATATTGTTTTCAAAACTAATATATTAGACTTTGAAATGTAATATAAGGTAGGTCAGAGTCATAAAGTTTAACAATGAAGTCTTCACATCTCCTAATATTGTTTCTATGATGCAAGGTTTACTTAACTATAAACATTAATTTAACCACATGAATATCATTTACCTGAAAATAATTTGAAAATAAAATGTTGTGTTGGTGAATCATGTTGCCAAACATTTTATAACTACATGATTAGTATTAGAAATTTTTATCACAATTTGTTTTATAGTACTGAAATCATCAAATCATATGTGCTCAACTAGATTTCGCCGTATCATGACATAACACACAGTTACCATCAATACATGTATACATGATCGATAAATGTATACTGGGTGTCATGATCACTTAAACTTTTGCTTTGATTGATCTGATAAAACCACATGCTGCTTTTAAAATAACATACACATTTGTAAATAAACATTATATAAATATGCTTGAAAACATTTGGTTAACTTTGTGTTCATTGACATAGCATGCAAGATGAGGTTTAGTAAACATATTCACCTTAGTTAATGAGATAGATTCACTACTTAAAGCTTCTAGATTTCCAAGCAGTAGCACCACCAATGTTCCTTGAGCTTAATGAGGTATTACACTAGTTTAAGCGGGGTATAGGGGTACGTGTGTAAAGAGATTTCATAAAAAGATGATTTTTTTTAAATTGTGCAAGTATTTATAATCAGGCCCATTACCGTGAACCGTCACCCAGGGTGGTTGTGGCCTACGACCAAGCTACATCGACGAAAAATCTATTTAACCAATCAAAATTTGACATGTGTCCACAGTATCAACATCAGTTTCCTCTACATTAGTCACGTTTCACTCTAGGATGCATGTGCACATCGTATGGTTCCTCATCAGTATGCCACGAGTCAACCCATGAGGGATTTGCTTGGTAAAAGCTATGCCATCAAGGTCCCCAAAACACTAATTTAGTCCATGGCGGTTGCCATCCACGACTAGGGTCAAAACCTTAATTCTTCAAACTTTTAATTTTTAACCCTGAACTTTCAAGAGTTATTATTTTATGTATAAAATTTTTAGAGGTGTTTAAATGGATTACGACCTAGTGGCCCACTAGCACATCAAAGGCGAAACTCGAAATGAGAAAGTAATAATGAAAGCAAAAAAGAAAGATTTAATTCTTTTAGGCCTTATGTGTATTATGATGTGCTCAAAACCGTTTTTATTTAAACATGTTCCGGTACCAAAGTGGTTACTATAGGCACTAGTTTTGAGTAGAAAACGGTTTGAGTTAAAATCAGTTTGGTTCGGTTCGGGTGGTTGGCTGGTTTTTGATTGGTTTTTTTGTATGAGTGGTTTTTGCCTATTCGGTTCTGGTTTCAAATAGGTGTGAAAATTAAGGACTAAAGTGAGGTTAGGAAGCTATAGCATTATTGGATCCAAAACCAGTTCCTATGCTCATTCCAAACCGATTCAGGTTGGTCATTTTGGTTTTCAAATCTAATATTTTGTGCCCCCATGTGTAATTGTGTATGATAATAAATTTACATACAATAAGATGTGCGTAAATGATTATGTGAAAATATTTTTGATCATGTTACGTTAAGCTCAAGTCAAATACAAACTAAAAGAACAATATAAGATTTTTTTAAACATTTCTAATATACTTTGTTTACTATTTATACATGCGTCTTACATGTTTAAAACCTCAACTTTTTAGATAGAATGAATACGCCTTACCACATGTCCATTTATAGCATTCATGCCTTTAGGCACGGTTACATCCCATGTATGATTTATTGATTCCTATTTGAAAGTTCCTATTTCTTGATTCATCGCCACAATCCATTTAGAATCCCTAGATATCTCAACATAAGACTGATTTTTGAATTTTACGCGAAACAAAGTTAAACAAAATTTTTATAGAATAATTTTGAAATATTAGTAACTTTTCCTAAGTTAAACTTTAGTTTTCCTTCAACTATATAATCAAAAAAATTTCTGGAAAATTAACTACTCTAGCTGACCTCTTGACAAAATGTCAATTAAGAAAAAAAAGAAAATAATATTTTGCATAAAAAATTATTAGATTTAAAAATTAACCACCCATGAGCAGAAAAATTAAAGATTGACTTCACATGAATAGGATACGTGTCCGATAGATCCTTATGGATTGGGTTAAACCCACATAATCTATTTTTTTTTAATTATCTTTAACTATGAAAACCCACTCTAAAATTTATTTCTAAAATCCATCTATTTTTCACCTCACCAGAGTTGAATTCATACAAATTGAATAAAAAATAAACATCAGATGTGAATTGGCTTGCATAATTAAGCTATATGTAACACTCGCGTGAGGGTGAACAAAACCGTGGCACGTAGGCGTCACATGAGTTAGGTGCAGTTTTTTTAGGTAAAATGTCTGCAATATGCGGATCATATATGTAGACATCTGTAAAAGAAGAGGTGGACTAAATCTATGAAGACTGCAATAGGAAAAATGTTTGGTTTTTAACTTCTACAATCTGCAAGAAAAAGACTGTTTGATTTTTAACTTTTATAGCTGCTAAAATAAAATAAAATTTAAAAAACCCTAAAATAGCATACGCTATTGGTTCATTATATTCAATGGCTCATTACTACAATCCATTTGAGTAATTACAACCTATACGTTTAGAAAACTTAATCTAAGCACAAAGTCACAAACTGATTACCTGCCGGAAATGAATCAACGCGGCGACAGTGACAGAGCAACGACAATATAGGCGATGGGGGCGGGTCTGTGGGTCTACGGTGGAGGTGAGGGCTGATGGGTCGGCTGGAGGTGAGGGCGAGAGGTGGGTGGTAGACAAAGGGAGGTGGGTGGCAGAGGACGGGAAATGTGTGGAGGTGGAGTTGTGCTAATGAAGGAAGGGAGGTGGAGGTGGAGGTGGAGGTGGAGTTGTGTTTAGGGTTTGAGGGTAGAAGAAGAGGTAGGAAGATTGAGAAGTAAGAAGATAATGTCTGCACCAAAAAAAAGTTTGAAAAATTTTTAATGAAAGGTCTTCAAAAAAAAAAAAACACTCTGCAGACTTAAACGTCTGCCCGTAGTTTACGTGGCGTAGACAAAAGAGGTTAGAAAGATCTTCTTTGAAAAAACAAACACCACCTTAGTGATCCTCTAACTCATCTTCAAACCTACGCTTTGCCTCCACTCGAGTAAATCATTCCCGCGTGTTATGCTTCCTTCACAAAAATTCAATCTCCCATGGCTATTAGTTATCATGGGATGTTTATTCGATACTTATAATGTTTATTTGCTTTATTTATATGAATATTAGAGTTGAACATATGTACTTTGAGTTAGGGGTGTGCTCGGTTCGGTTTTTACCCTCCACCGAAACCGAAACCGACTTGATCGGTTATTAAAAATTTTCCACCGATCGGTTTTCGGTTATTTGGTGTTTTCGGTTTCGGTTATTTTTCTTTTCCGGTTTTTTTTTACTAAATTGAGCATAAATAAACAATAATTCTAATAATCGGTTTTCCATAAATTCATTGGTGCGATTCAAACAGACGATACAAAATAAACCATCATGTCTTACACTACAAAAGCATGGTATAAAAATAACATTGTTGATAACAAAAATCCACTTCAGTCACGCAGCTGTGCGACCTTCAAAAGTCTTCATTTCATCTTTAGTTTCTTCACCAAAAAAATCCACACGATAGCGATCTGATGCCCACTTTAAAGATCAATTTCTTGCACACTAATCCATAAAAAATAAACTAAATACAACTAAATATTAATTATAAAGTAAAACATATACCTGTTAATAATACAAGTTTTAGTCCCAATCATCATCTCCAATGGTAGAATCTTTGTGTGTTTTCTTCCCGATTATCAAATCTAAAAAACACATAAATATCAATATTTAAGCAAAAAAAATAAAGACTAATCACATATATAACAATAAAAAATCATTATTACTATCTTCAATCTTCTCTAAATTTTCAACCAAGTTTACTAGTTATTGACCATGCATATCGGAATCTTGCAAATCCGATGGTGTAGACCGTAGCCAATCTTGTGCACAAATCAATGACTCGGCGGTCTTAGGAGTAAGAGAGCTCCTATGTTTATCAATCGTCCTACCAACGGTACTAAAAGCCGACTCTGATGTAACGGTTGAAATTGGCATTGCTAAAATATGTTTAACGATTTTAGAGAGCATAGGAAATTTCATCGAGTTTATCTTCCACCAACCTAAAACATCAAAAGTATCGTCTCCTTTTATCCTATTTTCCCTCCATCACTCAAATAAATATCGACTTCATTACTTCTACCCCATCTCCACCTTCTTCCTCTAAATACTTTAAGTAACCATCTTCTAAGTCAGCAAATGCATCATCATCAACCAAATTAGTTGTGAAAGACGATGTACTCTTCGGCTCTTTTGTTTTATCTATTTTTGACTTGTAATCATCAAACAACTCCATCAGTGTTATCTTCACTATATCCTTGATTTCTTTGATTTTGTTAGAACCTTTACCATATATCAAACTTAAGAAATACCCAAGATAGGACATCTTATTTCAGGGGTCAAGAACTAGAACCACATACAACAACAAATTAATGTTGTTTAAATTATTCCAATATTTTTCAAACTTTGTTTTCATAGATAAACCTATAGCTTTCTTCTTCTCATCATCACTTAGTGACATACTTATCACTTAGTGACATACTTGTTATACTTGCGAGCATTTTACAAAGCTTAACAAATAGCAAATTCGCAGTCGCATATTTAGACTCTAAAATTTTCTCTGTCACATTAAAGAAAATCCTCAAAAACTCAATGAATAACCTATCAAGGCAGATCAATAAAATAAGCTAAGCATATAAGCAAATAAACAAAAGCTTTTGTCTCCATCTAGATAGAATAGAATTACAAACCTTGCATTCTCAAAATCATCTTCATCGGGTGCCCTGCAACTTTATCACTTTGTTTCTCTTTCTTGACATTCTTATACTTTTTTCATCAATCATTTCACCATGAAAATATAATCTATAACTCGAATCCACCTCTTGAAGTCTATTAAAGAAAAAAATATATCACATGAGATTATTAGTAATAAATAAAAAAATATAATTATCAAAACAAAATATAGAGAATTACCTTTCAAACGCCTTTCCAAACTTAAGTGCCGTTTCCAACATTAAAAATGTAGAATTCCATCGAGTTTCTACATCAAGACATGGCTTAGTTTTGCAATCAATCTTTTCTTTCTCAACACAATCTTTAAAGGCTAGAAATCTGATCTTAAGTATCTCACCACATTTCGAATCTTAGCTATGGAATTAAATGTTCTTCTAAACCATCCTTAACGATAAGATTTATAATATGCGCGTTGCACCTTAAATGCAAAAACTTGCAATCCAACACCGAATGAGGACCCTTAAGCATTCTTTTTAAAAAACCTAATAGCTCCTTCATTGGATGAAGCATTATCCACCATTATAGTGAAAACCCTATCAATACCCTATTCTTCTAAGCAACGATACACCAATCTTCCTATTGTCTCAGCCCTATGATTAGATATCTGACCAAAATTTAGAATTTTCTTTCTAAGAACCCAATCATCATCAATCCAATGTGCAGTAAAACACATATGATTAAAGTTTTGAACTGATGTACATGTATCGGTGGTAAGAGATACCATATGATCTTTTAAAAGAACTTTTAGTTTCTGTCTTTCTTCTTGGTATATCTTCACACAATCCCTAGCAATTGTCCATCTAAATGGAAACTTAAACATTGGTCATTGGGTTTAACTCCCAAACGAATTCCCTAAGTCCTTCATCATCAACCACACTGAACGGACGATTATCTTTTATGCACATTCGAGCAAGAAGGTTTCTACATTTTCTTGACTAAATTTGTGAGTAGCCAAGGTACCACTACCTTCCCCCAAACCTTTAGGCTTAAAATTTAATGTAGATTGTTTGCTTTTATCTACAATATAAAATTAAAAAATCCATGTGTCAAAATGTAAAGCAGTAGGTGCAGTAACTTAGTTCATATAAATGGGTTTTTAAAAAGTCAAAATATTTGACCATCGAAAGACCAAAATATACTCCCTGGAGAGTGAAGACCACCAATAATCGAAATCCTAACATCACATTTTTTTCATCTCTAAATGTATATGAACTACATAAATACTAGTTTCACTATTTGAACTACCATAAAAAGACCAACCTGAGGTGCAATCGGAAGTCAGATCCACCAAGAATCAAATTAGCTGTTGAAAATGGAAGAAAAAGCACACGTGCTGTTGGAAATCCAAACCACCAAGAATTGTCGAGCGAGAACATGAGTGGAGATAGTGGAGATTTTGATTTTTGGAAGCTTCTATATTGTTTTGGTTTGCATTAGGGTTAATACTTAATATTGGAGAGTGGGCTTTTCTTGGATCAACAATCAAATAAATAAATAATAACATATATGATTAGGGGACTCTTATATTGGACTTAGTTATAAATATACTAGCGCGCATATACATCGCTTCGGTTAGTCAGTTAGTCGGTTTTTTGGTCGGTTCGGTTCAGTTAATCACGTCGGTTCGGTTCGGTTATTTTCGGTGATTGAGAAACGGATAACAGAAACTGAACTGAAAATTTCGTTTTTAAAAATTTGGTTAACTGAACAGTCGGTTTTCTATTCGGTTTGATCATTTCGGTTAATTCGGTTCTGATTTGGTTATTACGGTTTTTTGCACACCCCTACTTTGAGTGTGTTAATGTTTGCAGTGCTAGAAGACAAAAGTATTATTTTGGGAGCTTTAAGAAGGTATTGGAGCAAGTGGAAGGACCGGATGTGCAAATACACAACAGATGGAGTCAAATCAAGTCAATCAGCTACCACTGTATCCACCACCGTATCATACTCTGACTACCGTATCCACCACCGTATCATACGCTAACCACCGTATCAGCCACCGTATCCTGTATAGAATCCAATGAACAAGCTCCGTACAACTTCACATCCGGAGTATGATACGTTGGGGACGGCGTATGATACGTTGGGGACGGCGTATGATACGCCGGTCACCCTAACAACCTCCGGATTTTGAGGAATTTCTTACCTATTTGAACCCAATCATCAGGGTTTCGAAAGGGACTTCTCCCCGATGAATTTTAGAGGTTTTCAAGGCGTTTTTAGGAGTTCATCTCACCATGGTTTAATCTGAATCAAGCATTAACAACATCCTATCATCCATTGAAGATCCAAGCATGTTGATGAGCGGCTAATTCGTTCTTAATTACTTTCGGGAGGAGAGTTCTTGTAAGTGAAGCACTACGTTTAGTTTGAATTGATGTTTTGGGTTATGTTCTTTTGTCACAAGAATCTAATTGTACGTTTGTTTAAAGTTAAAAGACTTATTTATGTTTAAGTATTCGTGTGCTTCCATTTGCATTCAGTTTTCTTGCATCGTGAGCAGTTTGTTATGTATGTGAATTCTTTGCATAAATGATTTAGTATGTGTGAACGAGCGAGTTTTAAAAGTTTGTTTCATTATTATCATTTTAATCAAATGATTTTGCAAAATCATGTCTATGTGATTTTCAATCAATTCTTATGAAACTAAGTATGAATCTTTGAACTTGAATCTTGAAAGTGATTGTCTTTTTCTCATGAGTTTTAAAACCCAGAATCAAGTTTGTTTCTTTCTTAATTATTTTCATTCAATTTACTTTCTAACTTAAATAAAAACCCAAAAATATTTTCTTTTAGTATTTTCGTTTCGTGTTTTAAATTCTTAGGTATAAAGTTTTACACTTTCCATCAATTCCCTGTGGAAACGACATTACTTACCCATACTAGTTATAGGTAGTTAAGTCTTTAATGTTAACTTGTTTTTTATCCAACCACGACAACACGATCAAATTGGCATCATTGCGGGGGTATACGTGCGCAAAGTGTTAAGCTTTAGTTTAGTTTAGTTTAACTTAGTTTTTATTATTATTCGTTCAGTACTACTCTCGGTTTTTCCTTGTGTGCTAAGACAGGTTATGCATACAAGACACTCTGGAAGGAAATCACCTTTGATATTCCATCTGGAAGTGGAAAAAGCAGCAAGGCAAAACCGAGAAATCAAAGAAAAAAACGGTGATTACCCCATCTGAAATGGGTAATACTCATTCTAAAGAAGAAACAAGTTCTGCAAGAGCACATCGTATTCTTCAAAGATTGTCTAAAACACCTGAAAGCAATCCACCATGAATGATGGAAAATCTTAATCCGGGAAACAACTAAGGTGAACAACCGCCTCCACCACAACCCCTTCTACATCAACAACCACCACCACAATTCCAAAATTTCCAATAATGTAATCTCGAGCCTAACCAACCAGAAAGCCTAAACAACCCTAACCGTGCTCAACCAAAACAAAGTAATTTGGCCTATCGGGTTGAAACTTCTGGTAAGAATGAAGAATCCTACCATGATGAATACCAAGGTAATAGAGTGGATGATTTGGATGGGGGATTGAATGAGGAGAATGGATTTTATGCTGAAAGAGAATATGATATACCAAGAGGAGCACGAGGTCCGGGCTATGGAGGTCGTCAACCACCTCTATACGGAAACATGGGTTAAGAAGCAGGGAATGGACCACCACTAACAAATTATAACTATGGAGGTATTCCACCCTTCAATGGTATTCCTTGTAATCAAGGTTACCAACAATTTTCTGTCCAAGGCGTGGATAATCTCTTCCGTCCCACCATTGCTTTGAATGCTTCTTCAATTGTGCAACCTCTTGCAAGAGGGAGGCAATTCGAGGTGAGACCCATGCACTACAATACCTCCCTAGTTTTCATGGAAGAGCTACTGAGGAACCATATTTACATATAACCATGGTTAATGATAATAATAATAATTCATAAAGCATCTATATGTTAGTATTTAAAAAGGAAAAAATTATATATTTCTCTTTAAAATTATTAAATATCATATATATTCAAATAAAACTTTTAATATCAAATATATTATTTTTTAATAAACTTTTATTTAATGATAAGTTTAACCTTTTTAAATAAACTAAAAATATTATCTTAATCCTTTAGGATTCATCTTCATTTGAAACTTACCATAGTTGACGCTTTGTCTCCATTCAATTCAACCCTACATGAAAGACTGAGCAAAGCATTGGTTCTGGGCATTACCTTTAGCAAATATTTACAATTGGAGACAAATGCAAGAACAAACTTTAGGAAGAATATTATACTCAACAAAAGATAAGTGATGCTCGCAAAGCCATTAGAACTTTTCAATAACAATCAGGAGAAACTTTCTACGAGGCATTCACGAGATTCAAGGAACATTGAGAACATGCCCATACCATGGAATTGAAAAATGGGAGCTCATATCAGTTTTCTATGAAGGGTTATCAGCTGATGATGCTAGAAACATACAAGCAACAAGTGGAGGATCATTTGAAAGAAACCATGAGGATGTGGATTGGGATATATTGGAAAGGGTGGATGTGAATTCCAAGAAACAAGCTCAAAAGAACCGAAGAGCTAAACACTTGGTAGTAAAAGCGGTCCATAGTTCTACCTCAGATGACAAAGTCAAAGTGCTAGAAAGACAAATGGTATAATTTATAAAGGTTCAAGCTTGAGTTGTAAATGTGTCACCAGAATATGAGGTATGTCAACTTTGTAATGATATTGGCCATGCTGCACTAACATGTCAGGCACACCTTGGTGCAAATGAAGAGGTCAACCAAATCCAATGAGATTTAAGGAAACCATAAGATATGAACTCAAACACATATCATCAGGGCCTTGTAATCATCCAAACTTCATGTATGGTATCCCAAACACTTAATTAAACTCTAACTTTTAAGGGAGTGGTCAATATTAGGGTTGGCAGCAAAATCACAACCGATAAAACTATCAACAATGTTACAATCAATGTGGATACCAACAAAAGAATTATCAGCATCAGGGTCAAATACCTAGGCTCTCAAGTGATAGTGTAACGAACTCGCTATTTAACACTATTCTAGAAGTTCTTAAAGAGATGAAGAAGGATAATGAGATAAGATACAAATCAATAGTAGCATTGGCTAAACAAGTGGGGCAATTGGTGGAAGAATCATCTAGAAGAGATCCGGGAAAATTTCCAAGTTACACCCAAGTCAACCCACAACATCAAGCTTCCAGATCCAATAAAAATATGCACACAAACTCAATTAGTTTTCTTCCTAACTCTAAGTGATTGATGATGATTTTACCTCTCTTTCTCAAGTAGTTGAAGGTAACGATAAGAAAGGTGATGGAGTAGAAGAAAGTGACCCGGGAGCTCCATTCATTCACATTCGAGTTGGAAAATTTAAAATCAAACGGGCACTTTTGGATTATGGAGCCGGATGAGCATCCTTCCTGGGAGTTTGTATGACCAATATGATTTTGGTCCATTACATAAAACCGACAACATGGTGGTTCTCGTTGATTCGACATGGAAACACACTTGGGGAATGGTTAAGGATGTGATAATCAAGCTAGAAGAGTTCAATTACCCGGTGGACTTTATGGTTCTTGATTATACACAATGAGGATAAACGAGCAACCAAAGGGTCGACCATTTTTGGAAACAGCCAAGACTCAATCAACTGCCCGAGATGGAGTAATCGACTTGACCTTTAAAACCGTAAGTTGTTTTTAATGTGTTATAAAAAAATTTACCTATGTTGTTAATGATGATTATTATACAACAGATGCTACTAATGGGTGTATTCCTACTTACATTTCACATTTAAGTGAGGACACCACCAATATGATTGGTTTTGACACTTACAGCATTAAAGTCAAGAATGTTGAAAAGGAGGATAATGTCAAGGTGGAACTAAGGAGGAAGGATAACCGAGACGGAAGGTAAAGATGGGTAAACTACTAGATCATGTGAAATCAAGGATCAAATGAGAGATTTTTGGCCAATGTTAGAGTGAACAAGAAGATCTATCAAATCATGAACCAACTATTTGAATAGAGCTATGGAGAAAAAACACTTAATAAGTTCACCTTAGTGGTGACAGATACGGTCTGGCTGAAGACCTAAAACTTAGCGCTTACGGGAGGCAACCCGAGAACTTTGTGGGTGTGTTCCCTATAAATCCTCACGAGACTTCACTCGTACACTCAGGCCTACCGAGTGGTTTAAAAGGCTTGTTACATATGCTAAATGCAACCGTGATACCTACGAAAGTGAGTTTTATTTTTATTTTTATTTTTATTTTAGTATATTTGTTCTTTGTTTTAGGTTTATTTTGCTAGTTTCAATCACCAGAGGCAAATATTCAAGTGTGGGGAAGCATGTGGATGTTTAGGAGCATATTTAAGGGCGTGTATGGGTAGCTTTTCCCATAACTATCATATAACAATGTTGAAGCACTTTCTGATCATCTATGATCAGGTCCATTTATTCCCTCCTTATCTTATTAAATTTGTTTATTGGTGGTTGATTGTGATTATGATTTTATTTATTTATTAGTAGTTTTAGTAATTGTATTCATTTATGTCATAAGAACTCATTCTTTGGGATTGTTTGTTGAAGTGATTCGTGAACCTCGCCGTATAATTGTTTATAATATTGCAAAACATACATTGAGGACAAGTACCTCAAGTGTGGGGGGAAGGGCGTGAAACAGAAAAAAATTAGTAAAAATTGATTTTAATTGTGCATTAAACATGATTTTTCAATGTAAATCGTTAATTATCATTTGCTTGTGTATATGTTGAGATCCTTTGACATGGTTAGTTGAAAGTCATTAAAAAGTTTTCTCAACAAGTAGTTTTAGTAATAAAAAAGAAATTGGATTGTCTAGTTAGGTGTAACAAGCTAGATGATGGATAATATGCATGCTTCAATCCTTAGCCTATCCAATCGTTTTCGTGAGAACTTGAGCTTATGAGCATTCTTCATGTTATTTAATTGATCTTTTCCTTTCTTGAATGTTTACTATAATGTGCACTTATTTTAGAACTCGTGTATCTTATACATGTCAAGATCTTGAACCATTGCGTTGCACAAACATGATGGAGGCATTAGGATAAGCCATTTGTTTAAGCCTTTTCATTTGATTTTCCTACTTTATTCCCTTTAGAAGCCCTTTGAGCTCCAGCTTTTTATTTGTATGAGCCTGTATTATTAAACTAGTAAATCCTTTAGCCTTTTCTTTTTAACCCGTGTAGTGAAGTCCAATTTAAGGAGTGTTTAAATTTTCTATTTACATGTTCTTTAGTTCAAGTGTGTTAATAATACTCAGCAACAATAATAGCTTATGTGTGAAAAGAAAAAAGAGAGAAAAAAGAGAAAAAAAAGAAAAAAAAAAGCTAGATATGAGGTCAAATGATCAAATATATAGCGCCAAAAATATAGTGAATTATTGTAGTGTGTTTGGGTCAAAGTGATCCAAGTGATGTTATGTAGTTCATGAATTTAGCCTCCTAATATTGGATTTCACGCACTAACCACGTTAAATCCCTTTTATTCATCCTTAACCTTAGCTTAACATTACAACCCATAAAAGTCCTTTAGATTTGTGCATTGTTTTATGTTTGTTGATGGAGATGTGATTTGTATACAAGCCTATGAAATAAGATACATTATTGGTTTTGAGTGTTACATATATACTAGTATATTATCACTAGTCTAGAAAACAAACCAATAGTAGAGATTGATCGTGAGAGGTGTGAATGCATGTGTGTTAGAAACTTGAAGCAATTTTACTTGATCAGGTAATTTGAGGTTTAAAGTAAGACATCACATATACTTGTTGGGTTGTCAATCTTGAATAATGTAAACCTTGAAACTAGGTATGTTTTTGGACCTTAACTCACACAGTGCAGTAGGGACTTTAATCTCTTTGATTAGTTATTGTTGAAGTATTAGAAAAGGCTTTGCTTGAGGTCAATCAAAGAATAAGTGTGGGATGTGATCGTGGGTGTTTATTTGATACTTATAATGTTTAATTGCTTTATTTTATATAAATATTAGTGTCGAACATGTGTACTTTGAGTGTGTTAATGTTTGCAGTGCTAGAAGACAAAAGTACAAATTTTGGGAGCTTTAAGGAAGTATTGGAGCAAGTGAAAGGACCGGATGTGCAATTACATGAAAGATAAAGTCAAATCAAGTCAATCAGGCACCACCGTATCATACTCTGACTACCGTATCCACTATCGTATCATACACTGACCACCGTATCGGCCACTGTATCCTGGACAAAATCCAATGAACAAGCTTCGTCCAACTTCACACCCGGAGTATCATACGCCGGGGCCGGCGTATGATACGCCGGTCATCCTAACAACCTTCGGATTTTGAGGATTTTCTTCCCTATATGAACCCAATCATTAGGGTTCGAAAGGGACTTCTCCCCTACAAATTTTAGAGGTTTTCAAGGCGTTTTTGGGAGTTCATTTCACCATGGTTTCATCCGAATAAAGCATTAACAACATCCAATCAACCATTGAAGATCCAAGCATGTCGATGAGCGGCTAATTCGTTCGTAATCACTTTGGGGAGGAGAGTTCTTGTAAGTGAAGCACTAGGTTTAGTTTGAATTGATGTTTTGGGTTATGTTCTTTTGACATAATAAATCCAATTGTACGTTTGTTTAAAGTTAAAAGACTTGTTTATGTTTAAGTATTTGTGTGCTTTCATTCGTATTCGGTTTTCTTGCATCGTGAGCAGTTTGTTATGCATGTGAATTCTTTGCATAAATGATTTGGTAATTGTGTGAACGAGCGACTCTTAAAAGTTTGTTTAATAATTATCACTTTAATCAAACGATTTTGCAAAATCATGTCTATGTGATTTTCAATCAATTCTTATGAAACCAAATGTGAATCTTTGAACTTGAATCTTGACAGTGATTGCCTTTTTCTCATAAGTTTCAAAATCCATAATCAAGTTTGTTGCTTTCTTAATTATTTTCATTCAATTTACTTTCTAGGTTAAATAAAACCCAAAATATTTGTTTTTTAGTATTTTCGTTTCGTGTTTCAAGTTATTAGGTATAAAGTTTTACACTTTCCACTAATACCTTATGAAAACGATCTTAATATTAACCATACTAGTTATAGATAATTAAATCTTTAATATTAACTTTTTTAATCCAACCACAACAACACTATCTGTTAGCATTGCATCTCCCAACATCAGAAGATCCTTATTCCAAATCCCATCTCAAATCCACACAACAATGTCCTCCATAACATCTCTTTTACAAACCCTAAACCCCCATCACCCAAATCACCCTCTCAACCTAAATCCTTAAATCCTCAACCAATTCGCCCTACACTTGAACCCCAATTTCATCACTCGAGTCATACACCACTAGCAAAACCCATATCATGCCCTCTTCTTCTTCAACTGGGCATCAAACCCTAATTCTAATCCCAACAATTACTCACACTCCCATTTCTCCTACATCGTCATCACCGACCTCCTCAGTTCTTGAAATTTGTTCTCTCTAGCCACTGAATTGCTTGAATCCAGTAACAAGCTATCGGATTTCATGGTAGTATGCTCATAAAGGGTTATGGAGATCTGGGTCATGTTCGTTGGTCTCTGCATTTGTTTAATCATGTTAGGTGTCGGTTTCGGGTCGGTGTTTGTTGGGGGGTGTTGGTTAGAGGAGATCAAGTCGATTTGGCTGAGAAGTTGTTTGATCAGATGGTTAGTGAAGGTGTTGTTTAGCCGGATGTTTTGATGTTACTGTGATGATCAAAGGGTTTTGTAAAACGGGTGCAATTGAGAAAGCACAAAGGGTGTTTGATGAAATGCCTGTGAGCCCGAATTTGCGTACGTACAACATGATGGTTAGTGGGATGTGTAATAAGGGGTTGATGAGTCTAGTGTTGGAACTTGTTAATAGGATGAAAGAAATTAAGGATTGTTTACCAGATACGGTTACTTACACAAATTTGATCGATGGGTTCTGCAAAATGAAAGATCTTGAAAAGGCGAAGAAATGTTTTGTTGAAATGTTGGCCAAAAATCTTGAATCTATAGAGTTAACGTATAATGTTTTGGTCAATGGTTTGTGTTTGTGTGGAGACATTGATGGTGTAAAAAGAATGACGACAAAGATGAGATTAAATGGTTAAAGGATACCATGAACATGCACATAAGTTTATTAAGGCGATACTACATAACCAGGAGATTAGAAGAAGCATTCAAACATTTCATGAACCTAATTACGCATGGAATGAAACTTGACATAAAATTTTATGAAGTTTTAGTGAATGAGTTTTATAAACTACATAGACCAAAAAATGCTATTGAACTTTAAAACGACTGTGGTATTCGTCTTCGTGCTTCTAGTTTCAACAAAGTGTTTAATGTTCTTGTAGAGTTAGGGTGGCCAGAATGCAGGGCTACTGTTCTTTCCAACCAGATGCCTAAAATGGGTTGTAATCTGAACTTTTTATCCAACAATGCTGTGATTTGTTGTCTTGTTAGAGCTAGTGAAGATGGTTGAAGGGCTAGTGAAGGACATGATTAAAATGGTTTTGATCTTGATGCTACTATATATGCTTGTTTGCTGGAAGGAGATCAAGATATGATGGAAACGAGGAAATTGTGAAGAGGTCAAGATATGATAGATTAGGACTTTGTGATGAAAAAACAGGCTTTTTCTGCCACAAATGTAAAAAGATGTGTGCTTGCAGGTTAATGTTTGAGGCTAAGAAAGCTTTAGAGGAGATAAGCTCTTTTATTGATCGCAACAAGTATAGAATGGTTTTTAGTTGACAAAGGCGCATTGCTGGATGGCAAGACAGTGGTAGAAGTAACTAAATTTGTCAAGTTGGGTGGGTTAGTGGCTTAACTTATATCATTACAGTGGTAATGTGATAGTAATTTAATGATTTAGGATGTTTCATACATTGCAAATAAGCTTTTGACGAATTGTAAATTGTTTGACACACTCGACCTGCTATTTTTGAGAGCATTTTGTAATTATATCATCCATTTGGGTCACTAGAGGCCAAGTATAACTCGAATCTACTGTTTTAAGTATAAGCATTAGAAATATGTACAAGTCTAGAAGCACAATATTTATTGAGCCAAAAGTGGCTTGGTTGATCATCTCATCCTAGCGTGTGGGCTTCAACTTCAACTACGACGTAAAGTTGAATTCAAAGTTAGATGTTTGTTTGTAATAAAAACAAGTGTATGTATATATAAGGGATTTAAAATCCGATGATATGCTTCTTGGTCCCTAGTTTTTAAACACTAGTTATTATGATATTATCTATAAATACACATGCGTATGTAATCGTAATCTTTGTATTGAGATCTTAGTTGCAGTCTATGAACGTGGGATTTAGTGATTCAAGCGGAATCTAAACCGCGTTATATTGTCGTGTTCTTGATTTTATTTTCTATTCTGCATGATGTTCGTTTGCACTTGTGTGTGGATACACTCTCGCGTACCATTTTCTTCCTGACTACCACCGCAAATATATTAACACACTTCAAGTAGTAGCCTGAAGTCGCAACTAAGATGGTACCACTAAATCAAGCCGTAGATGATTTAGTTCTATAGTCTTTGTATGTGGATAATCAATAGTCTCAGGCTTCAATGGGTCATTCATGTGTTGTGTGTTGTTTTGGATACACAAAACCACACTAGGTTACATATACTTAATTTAGTCAGGATCATCCTTGTATATGGAAAAACCACGATAGGTTAGATATACTTAATTTAGTCCGAATCATCCATGTATGTTGATGTTTTAGGGTGTCGAGCTCTTATCTGTTGGTAATACATACTCACACTAGGTTATATTAACTCAATTTACTCATAATGATCCTTGTAAGTGGATAATCTATGGTGTTGGCTTTTGTTGGACCATGCCATGTGTTGGTGCATGGGTTGTTTTGGCTACACAAAGTCACGCTTGTTCATAGTCTTACAAGCTCTTGTATATGGATAGTTTATAGTGTCGGGCTCTGTGTCAAGTGTAGGTGAGTTGTTTTGGCTATAGAAACAAATTACATTATATTGTAGATAATGCATGTGCCCTGATATTTATGTGTGTGCTCGTGTGTATGCTTATGCTAAGCACGAGCAATACGAGGATCACATTCTCTCATCTTTCTATGTAAGCACACAAGTCCTAATGACCGGACGTGGGAATTGCACCCCGGCCAATAAATATTTAAGGTGCATGCCTGGAAGAATACACATAATTGAAAAACCAACTCTAACATTTTCAAATGATATGTTATGCTCACAATGAAATATGCACTAACAACGACATGTTTAGTTTGAAGACCATTAAATCTAACAAACCCATTAACAACACTCGATCTATCATATTGACTCTTCTTACAAATCACACCAAATAATGGTTTGTAATATTTTAAATATATAAGAAGGTTACTATTTGTAGAATTGAATTGAAATATATGAGGTTTACAGGACCATTTAGTATTTATATAAGCTTCACCCATATAGACAAACAATTTAAAGTGTGGGCAGAAATCAAATACAAAATTTTATCCTCAAACTTATTGAAGGTTATCCCGTGAGTAATCAATTCCCTCCAAAGACGACAAAATTATACAATACCTCCAAACAATTTGATCAGTACTCTTGAGAACAAACATATGTTTTATTGGTATTTACAGACGGATTACCGACCATGTTACTTTATTTGCATTTTCTTGTGAGAAAGTTGGCTACGTTAGAGTTCCGTTGGTGATTCTCAGAGAACGATATCCGCCAGTGGTAGTCCTTTCGATGATGCTCATTATTCATTACTATAAAGAAATCTCAAGTTAACATTAACATTGTCCAAGAGCATGGACACAAGTTCGCCTGTTTATCGAAATTATTATGCATTATTTCTATAGTTTGTCTTTCAAAAATCATAGAGTTGTGCATATCTATCAATATAATAATTATAATAAATAAATATGTTTAGGTGACACTTGTCATCATTTTATTGCCTCTACATGTTTGTTTTCCCACCTAAATTTTTCCAATTATTTATTTTAGTTTAATTTTTCTTTAAACTTCTAAATTGATTAAATATCATTTAAATGTTTTCATATTTTTTATGATTTTAAATTTTAAATATTAAATATAAGATAACTTTTGATTGACCAATATCTTCATTTTTAAAGACATTATTTATAATTAAATTAACTAATTTATTATAATGAATAATATTTAGAGGTGTTAATTTTTAGTTTTTAGAATATTATGAATTGTTTATATATAAATGGTTTTATTTATGTCAAAACAATTACATATGCCATGACAATTACATACGCCACACGCCCGTGCACACACACATATATCATCTGTTATTTATAACTATCGTATTTAATAAATAAAAATTCAAAGGACACGTGTTGTAATTTTAAAGCCCATCCATAATTTTTTTCCATTAACATTTTAGTTAATTATTTTAGTCAAGTAAATCATTTCATATATTACAATATCATAATAACTTTATTTTCCATCATTATTTAATATTTTAATTTATATCAACCTAATTAAATAAAATATTTCTTGTGATTTTTCTTAAATCAGTAATGTATATAAGATTTAGATTGATATTTTCTTTCAAAAAATCTAAGAAATTAAGTCATCTGTTAAATGTGACCCTCTAATATCAAATAATATTTTAAGAACAAAAAAGCAAGAATTTCGTTTAAATATTTATATTTTACCTAACATGTAACAAAAGAGCGTTTGGTGGAAATTAACTAGTAGTCGGGATCTTTAAAAAGCTTGCGACTCAATAAAAACTCATATGAAAAACCGCACTTGAAATAACTCGTTTGTAAACGAATTAAGCTTGAGCCATTGTAAGTTTGGTTCATTGGTAGGTTATCATAAATTTAACAAGGTAAAATAAACAAACCATAAAAAATAGTTTTATATATATTTATCTCAGTTTACAGCCGTCGTTTTTTATTTTGTAAGGTCAAAAAAACTTTTATAAAACAACATAAAACACAACCTAGCATAGATTACAAAAGAGAATATTATAAGATGCAATGGAAAATTTATCAATGGAAGTAATTAATAACTAGTGTTTGATATCCGCGTTACGTAGCAAGAACGTGAGTCTTAAACGAATGTATTTATAAATAAGCACATCACATGTTCGTACAACCAAGTGATAAAACGATAGTTTGGGAACGTAAATTGAAATATATGGCTAAGACATTAGCGGGATGCCCATATTTTCATGATAATAATTGTAAAGCACGTTTCTATACTTTGGAACATATATATAGCAGAGTTGGTCCAATCAAAACGTGTCACGTGATAAAACCGCCCAAACGAACCCATCACGATTAAGTACGGTTCACGTGTCTCAAATGATATTAGCATACGAATTATATAATATTAAAATAATAACCAAATAATCCGTATCATATGCTAACATTTTGGATCCAAAAATAGAAACAATTACACATTACACCTACAATCCTAATGGTTTAAGACAGTTATGATCTAGGTTCATAACGGTATAGTTATCTTTTTGGCTATGGACACTAAAACACTTATATATGAACTTTGTAATTGATCTCATCTCCATTTTCTTCTTTAACTTGTAACATTACCCCTACCCACCCAAGGCCCAAACGAAACTCACTCGTGAAAGACCACATGCTCTTGGCAATATGGTAATTAAGACTCCAATTTTGTTCAATTAATATATAAAGGATTAAAATATGGGTTCTCATCCTAGAAAATTCAACGCAATATCAAAAATCCCCTTTTCTCAAAAACACATAAAAACAAATCCCCAAACGATTATCGATAAAAGTTGTGTTAATTGCTTCAGAATCACTTTCTTGATTTCAATTTTAGGCTTTCCCTGTTCAAAATGGCCTACCTCGCTAAAACATTTAATGTTGTTTTCTTTAATTTTTGTTACTGAAAGGAGAACAAATAGGATGTAGAGAGAAAGGTAACGGTGGAGACTTCGATAGGTATCTGTGCTGCAAAGGTAGGGCATGTTTTGCAAATCTTAAGATTTAAGTGGTATTTTATAAAATCCTGCAACTTCACTATAGACACTGACAACTTGGATTTATAGTATATAGAACTAGTGGGATTTGTATTTCACGACGGGTTCAACCGACACCAACACAGTATTCTTTTTGTTGCGCCTTAACATTCGTGCGATCTCTTATGCTCTGTAAAACTCTTTGCATATAAATGATTAGACAAAAGGGCACATACACAATAAGAATACAAAATCTCAATGTAAAGAGAAAGAAAAAAAGACAAAAAAAAAAAAAAAAAAGAAGATTCACAAAAATGATTAAAGTTAATTTACCTGTGGCTATTGGAAATAAAGCAGTTAAAGATTTGCTTAGAGAGAAAATCTATGTCAAACACAAGTATTATATAACAATGAGTTTTGATGCAAAATTATAACTAAATTTGTGTAAGGAAGCCAAGACAAAACTAAAATTATAACTAAAACAAATACAACCATTATTTGGTGCAATAATTTCTTGCTTTAATTTTCCATCTTAATATGAACATAAAAACCTGACAATTCAAACAGCCAGATGAGAAAATAAAGTCTTGATGCAACATATAATATTGTGGTAGTAATTAGGAATACAGCCAAGTGTTTATGATTCTTTCTGCTAGTCAAGTGTTTATGATTCTTTAACATATGAATTTTGATCTACAGAAAGAAAGACGGTAGCATGATAAATCGGTATCCCATCAGGTAATTAATTTTTGAGAAGCACAAATCCAAACACAAAAACCTATTGGCCCAGAATAATAGAAAAAAAACACTAAAACCAAGTTTAGCCCAACTCTCCATACCAGTTCCCTACGTATGGAGCCACATCGGTCGTTTGACAAGGCTGTTCGCTTGGGGACGCTACTCCCCAAGGAGCCGAGAAGGGAAACGCGGAGTCTTTTAGTTCAAACCACAGTACAAACTTTAATCACAATTTCAATTAACCCTTAAGTACATGAGAACAAGATTAAGATCCTTTCTAAATTAGCATAACTATAATTAGAGGTGTACTAAAAAAACCGGTTTGGGAAAAAACGAACTGGTTTGAAAAAAAACCTGTTAAGTTCACTAGTACAAAAAGTTATATGAGGTGCGGACCTAATTTTTTGAAGGGACGGGTAGTCTAAAAACCGTCCCTTAGAGCCTTCTCAAATTTAAATGTGTACAAATTGGGCGAAACCGTTTCTTATGTTACCTTTAGAGGAGAGTATTATGACTGCCCCTTATGTAACCAAACCGCCCCTTATAGCCTTATCAAAATTTAAATGAGTACAAATTAGGCGAAACCGCCCCTTATGTTACCTTTAGGGGCGGGTATAATGACCGCCCCTTATGTTACCTTTAGGGGCGGTTTTGGACCGCCCCTTATAGTCTTCTCAAAATTTAAACGAGTACAAACTGGGCGAAACCGCCTCTTATGTTACCTTTAGTGGCGGGTATTATGACCGCCTCGTATGTTACCTTTACGGGCTGTTTTGGACCGCCCCTTATAGCATTTTCAAAATTTAAATGAGTACAAATTGGGCGGTTTCGGAACCCTATAAACATCGCGAAACCCTACGACCCAATATCCTTCACCACATCTTCAGCAACTTCTCATTTCTCCCACACCCCGTCATTCTTCACAAGATCCTCCTCTATCGAAAGCTATAAAATCATCATCTGTTCGTATAAAAGATCCACGAAACCCTATGGCTAATCAAGTGTTGGAGGGTAGTCGACCAGTTGATCTCTCAAAACACCCATCCGAAATAGTTCATACTCTTCAATATGTTCTTTTATAATTCGTCTTATGTGTGTTGTATTATTGTTACTGTTGTAATTATCATGTCTTTTTATGGTTGGGTAATTCAGTTTATACTTGGTGTGTGTTCTTGGGCTTATGTGTGTAAATGCATATAATCTTGCAAATATTGTATTGATTTTGTATATATATATATATATATATATATATATATATATATATATATATATATATATATATATATATATATATATATATATATGTGTGTGTGTGTGTGTGTGTGTGTGTGTGTATATATGTGTGTGTGTGTGTGTATGTCTATGGGTATATGTATATACGTGCTTTTTGTCTAGATGCCGTATATTGAATTGATTTTGAACGTTTGATACACAATGTATGATATTTTAATATATGAAACATTTGATACGTAATGTGATAATTTTTGGTTGATTGAGCGGTTTGTACAGGGAATTATTTCTGGATATTAAATAATAAAAATATTTTATTTCCTATCATTTAAACATAAAGGGCGGGTTTCATACCTGCCACTTTTGACATTTTACTGGTCATTTAGTTAAGACATAAGGGGAGGGGGGGATTTTTAAAAACCGCCACATATGATAAAATATCATAAGGTGCGTAGCCATGGAGGGGGGGGGGGCTAAAAACCGCTCCTTATGGCCATTTTACCCGCCCCATTTGCTTCTTTTTGTACTAGTGGTTTAAGCCAAACTGGTTTCTAAACTGATCCAAACCTGCAATTTGTATACGGGTCTCAAATCCGTCACCAAAAACCGGTTTCAAATTAAAAAGCTGGTTAAATCGATATAAAAACCAGTTTTTCTAAAAAAAACAGTTTTTCTAAAAAAACCGGTACAAATCGGTTTGAGCGGTTTGAGGATTCTTGATGAAAAACAGGTTTGAAACCGAAACTGGTTTGAAGAAAAAACTGGTTTGTACATATTCAAAATAAAACCGGTCCGGTTTAAAAACCGAACCGGTTTAGCAAAAAAAAACAGTTTGTACGCCTCTAACTATAGGTTAGGGTTATAGTAAAAAAAAATATTTAATTCAAAAAGGTTAACAATGATTGTGGGCTTGACATCTGTTCTTCTATTATTTTAAATAGAATGGCAGGTAATTGTTTTAAATATATCAGTTTATTATGTCTTATCCGTTAATTGTGTTAAATATTAGTTTATTGTCTAATATATTTTAGAGTAAACTACACGGATGGTCCCTGTGTTTGGTTAAAATTTCGGATTTAGTCCTTAAAGTTTTAAAATTACGAATATAGTCCATAATGTTACAGTTATCTTTTATCAATGGTTGCTACTCTGTTAGTTTAGTTAGTGATGTTAAATTTGTCAAAATAACTATTTTACTTGTAGGGATCATCAATGTAATTTATATTTTATTTTATTATAAGTATGTTTATTAATACACAATTAAAAATGTTTTAAAACATTTCTTCTTTTAAATGTTTGGTTTATAATTTTTTTTAAAGCAATATGCGGGTTTTTTTAAACCTTTATAAAAATGTCTTCTTTTCTAAAAACGTTTAAAACTGAATTATTTTGAAAAAAACTAAGAATTAGTTTAAGAAAAGATGTTTTAAAAATGAATGGTTATAAAAATAAGAACTTTAAGAAACCAACCAGTTTAAAAAAAAATAAATAATCAAATAGTTTTAAAATGACGTATAGAAACAAACGATTTAAAAACCAAACACCTAAAAAAAATGTTTTTAAAAACTTTTTTATTTGTGTATTTAAAACGTATTTTATTAAATAATAATCTTATTAATAATAAAATTATAAATATAATATAAAAATAAAAAAAAATTTAAAAACAAAAATATAAAATTTTCTTTAATAAAAATAATGCTATAGTTTAAAAGGTAAATTAAATAAATGGCTAAAACGAGTAAAATGCTAATTTTTATAATATTTAACATTACTAACTATTGACTAACAGACCTAGGGACTATATATGAAATAGAAAGGAATGTTAGGGACAATATTCAAAGATTTTAAACTTTAAGGATCAAATCCAAAATTTCAATATAACCACATGGACCATCCATGTAATTTACTCTATATTTTATATAATTTGTTATACGTATTCATCATAATATAATATATTTTAAATCATTTATGTAATTTTTATCATTATTTCTATAGATTATACAAATGTGTCATCTATAATTGTGTTTTATAATTAGAAGTACACAATAATAAATTTTCACCTATTAATTTTTTAAAACTCATAGTGTTGAAATAAAACAATGTGTAACTTTTGTCATTATTTTTTATAGTTTATATATATTTTTTTTTATCTATCATTATTTTTAAACCTTTTTGTCATTATTTTTAAACCTTTTAAAACAATGTGTAACTTTTGTCATTATTTTTTAAGTTAAAGCAATATGCGGGTTTTTTTAAACCTTTATAAAAATGTATTCTTTTCTAAAAACGTTTAAAACTGAATTATTTTGAAAAAAACTAAGAATTAGTTTAAGAAAAGATGTTTTAAAAAATGAATGGTTATAAAAATAAGAACTTTAAGAAACCAACCAGTTTAAAAAAAATTAAATAATCAAATAGTTTTAAAATGACGTATAGAAACGAACGATTTAAAAACCAAACACTTAAAAAAACACGTTTTTAAAAACTTTTTATTTGTGTATTTAAAACGTATTTTATTAAATAATAATCTTATTAATAATGAAATTATAAATATAATATAAAAATAAAAAAAATTTAAAAACAAAAATATAAAATTTTCTTTAATAAAAATAATGTTATAGTTTAAAAGGTAAATTAAATAAATGGCTAATGCGAGTAAAATGCTAATTTTTACAATATTTAACATTACTAACTATTGACTAACAGACCTAGGGACCATATATGAAATAGAAAGGAATGTTAGGGACAATATTCAAAGATTTTAAACTTTAAGAATCAAATCCAAAATTTCAATATAATCACAGGGACCATCCATGTAATTTACTTTATATTTTATATAATTTGTTATACGTATTCATCATAATATAATATATTTTAAATCATCTTATGTAATTTTTATCATTGTTTCTATAGATTATACAAATGTGTCATCTATAATTGTGTTTTATAATTAGAAGTACACAATGATAAATTTTCACCTATTAATTTTTTAAAACTCATAGTATTGAAAATAAAACAATGTGTAACTTGTGTCATTAGTTTTTATAGATTATATATATATTTTTTATCTATCATTGTGTTTTACAAATAGAAGTATACAATAATGTTATTTCACCAATGTATTTTTTAAAACTTATAATTTTTTGAATAACTAAATGACTATAAAAAACAGAATAAAAAACACAATGAGATATTATGTTATTTTATCATTATTTTTAATGTATTAGATTAAATAGATGTTAATTTATTATTGTGTTTTACATGCCCAAGATATATAACAATATTATTCCATCATTATATGTTTTTAGAATTCATCATTTTAGAAAAACATAATAGCATTTAGAATAACACAATAATTAACAAAAAAAATTAAACTAAACACACAATGGCGAGTAATGATCTTAAAAACGTAAAAAAATTATTGTCTCTTTGTATGACAATACTGTACTCGTTTTAAAGATAAAAACGCTTGTTTTTATGGTGAAAAATTTAAAAAAAATAATGTCGTATATAAAAGTTACGAACGTTTTAAAAAATAAGAAAACTTAAAAAAAATAATAAAAATGGTAATTTCTAAAATAATACTCTAAAAATTTATTATTTACAATTTGATCTTAACCATTAGTCAAGGAGCTTAATGCTTGAGATTAATTTTTATACTTTTTAATTTTAAAACTAATTTAATATAAATCTTTCCCTTTCAATCAACCCTTCAGTACAAGTACGTGAAAACAAATCAAAATTCAGATCCTTTCTAAATTAAGATAGCTATAGCTATAATATAATATAGCTAGCATTCAAATAAATATACCTCACAT
>JACCIY010000566.1:0-12500 GCA_025506505.1 Flaveria sonorensis | reverse complement strand
ACGAAAATTCAAGGGATTGTGAGAGGCTATACGCCTCATAGACCCCTATGTGAACCGACATATGCCTATACGATGTGTATAACGAGGAAAAAAATCAGGGGTTGTCAAATGGTGTATACGCCCTACATGATACATATAGGGCTATACGACTGTATAAAAATCTAGGAGGTGTTTATTTATATTAAAGGGTTGTCTAAATATCGAGACCCTATATTGTACTTTATTAAAACAATTAATAATAACGAGTTTTTGGTGCCATGCGTTGCCACAAGCATTCCATGTGTGCACAAAGATGAACATAAGCTAACGGCGAAATATTTATACAATCTGTGAAATATTAAGTTTGATGAGTAACAAAAAGTAAGATCTGATAACTTTTTTCTTAAACGGCCAACTAAGCAAACTGCCGAGTACTCCGTACGCGGCGCTCCAATGACTAAAAAGACACACAACATGGTCATTGGTCCACACGCACGATGCCCCTAGCCCACCAGTCTCCAAATCCTGGGAAAACCCGACCATCCACCTGCCCGTAGGCACGACAATGGAATAATCGGTAAAACCCGGGGGAATTCAAGACTTGAACCTGGGTCACCCCAGGCCAAGCCCATCATTAGCCATGCAATTAACCACTGTGTTGCAGTGGCAACCTCGTAAAATCTGATAACTAATAAATATAAAATAATTAGTTACATACTAAAAAACCTTAGGATTAAAATATTGAATTCTCAGTTAAATAATAAAAACGTTATAAATAATGAATCATTAAGTTTAATAAGAGATTCGAAAACTAAAAATTATTACAAAACAATTAAGTTAAAAGTAATTTAAAAATAAAATATTAAACATTTACTTAAATAATAAAAAAGGAAAAAGTTTTTCTATGAACATAAATAAACACTAAAAACCGGGGTTAACCGTTCACCCTAAAAAAAGTCCCAACCACCTCTCCTTTACCGTAAAATTTTACATCCGTCCCTCATCACCACTTAATCTCTAAATGTTAATACGTTAAGTTTAAACTCAATATTGGACATAGAACCATTTAAATTTTAAACACAATATTTGACATAGACCCAATTAAATTTTAAACCCAATTTCGATTACCACGCCGACACTTTCTGCCACCACACTTTGGTAAGATTATTAAGTATTGAGAGTTTAATGTTTTTTATAATTAATTTTATTGTTTAGATGGTTATTTGACTAGTAATTAGAGAATACGGACTAGGATTCAAAAAAGTACAAGCTCTAAATCTTTAATTATAGCTTATAATTCATATATCAATACTCAAAAGATCTCTAAAAACTTTTCGTCTCCCATAAGAACTATTCCAGATCCGCCAATGTTACGTCACATGCGCAATTCCATTGTGCTAACGCCTCCATGTGGTTATAAGGGAGCATATCAATGTATTTAACACAGACATCATCATACTAAATATAAAACAAGAACACAAGTATGAAACACAAACTTGTACGACTTTGCTTATATGCTTGGATGTGATGACTTGGCTTAATTGGATGTCGACATTGTTCATGCTGACATGTGATTATCATGTATATTATAATTTAGGGTAAATTATAAATTATTTACTTACAATACATAATTATTTACATATTATGTCATTCGACTACAAGAGTATCTTTTTTTATGAAACTTTCATTCCTTTATTATTTTCTTTCAACTAAATTGTGTTAGTTGTTTTTTAAACATAAAGATAAAATGACTATTTTTCTAAAAGATAAATGTGTAATATTAGTTCAAACACATAATATGTAACTTACTCAAGGTTTTTCTTTGATTCCCTTTTATTTCTATTTCTTTTATTCTTTTTTAGATTACTTTAAAATAATTTGAATTAATTAATTAACTTATTTTCATTATAAAATGTAATTTTTATAATATTATTTGTAATATTATATATTTTTAGTATGTTTGATTAAGTTATTTAATTTTCTCTTTTTATCATAAGAAACATCTCTAATTTATTTATTTTTGTTTATTCGACAAGTCGATCTATTAAGTCATTTCATCAAACATGTGAACTCACAGTGCATATTGAATCAAGCAAGAATGTAAATATATATATTTATCAATCAAGCTCAAAAATTAAATGAATTAAACAACACAAATGACATGTCACTTAATCATACATCAAAAAATGAAATAAACAAAATACGATGAAATGCATACAAAACTAGTGTTTACATGATGTTAGGGAAATGCATTCCTATTGTAACAACGCTACATGAAGTATCAAATTGGTCAACCGATTAAGGAATTTAGTAGTTTCGATCTAACTTTGGTAGTGATTATCCGACGATGAAGAAAACTAATTAGCTGGTTAACACTTCAGGAATAGTCTTCAGAAAGGTTTTTAATGAATTTAGATATGGGTCGATTCTAGTATCCCCGATTAGGTCAGTATTCCCAAATCCGATAATCCTAGTTAGCGGGCATCACTATTCTTGAAAGTGGTATGGTGGTTTTAGATTACAAAAAATAAATTAATTACATGAAAATTATTATAAATATTTATGTTTCTATAAAATATATAGGTTGATTTATTAACTAATTAAATTTAAAAAAAAAAAATTATAAAATAAATGTGATAAAAAGAATATAAGATAAAGAAAGAAAAGAGAAGGAAAAAAATTATAAATTTATGTTTCTATATTATGCATTTTTTTTTCAATTGAGCAATAGCCATTTTATCTTTACGTTAAGAAATAGTTTACATTGGTTAGTTGAAAAGTACAGAAAGTACGTAAAATTTTCAAATAAAGTACACGATAACTATTGAAGTCAAAGAAATACATTCTAAAATTTATTATATAGTTACAGGACATAAATTGTAATTTATAATTTAATCTATAACTAGTATTTTTCCTCCGTGCATTGCGCGAGGAGCTTTGGGGGCGGAACGCCAAAATCAAATTTGCATACCAATTACTAGTTTTTATATAAAAAATAGTAAACTAATTTGACTAAAAATTGTAAGCCTGATTATTTTATAAGATTTACTAAGAACAAAAACATAAGTTCCCTTCGATGGAAGATCACAATCATATTTACATTGTTGGCAACAGAACTGTTAGTTGATCAACACATTAACATAACAAACAGAGCCGACCCGACAATTTTACAATCTCTACAAAGAACATAAACATAAGTTACATTTTGCCCCTTCTTGCCTCATTTGAATCTTGGCTTTAACCTCTTGCAACGTTTCTCCATAGTCACACCATCCTTCCTAGAGTTTCTAAAGGTTTAAATCTCACATTTTGACATAAAATAGGATATGAAGTTGTTTAAGTTTTGCTTGGTTGTACATCTGTTTTTTTATAGCTGATGTTCATTGAGCATGTTTAGGGACGTAAAAACCCGTCAGATCCTGGCCCGGGCTAGGACCTGGACCAGAGACGCATACATCTCAATGTCAAGTTTGCTTGCTTCATGACCTGCCTCCCTCTGACTAAAGCTTGAAGCCTTACCAATCCTTTCAAAGCTCTTAAAACACGTCTCACCTATATCAAAATATAACAATTTTATGAAACATTTATAAGATTCCATACATACGATCAACAATCAAGCAAGTAGAAAATGTAAATTTAGGAAAATAATTTACCAAAAAGCCACGAAAATCGGTTTGGACATGAATTGCAGCCCATTCTTGCCTAACAGTTCTGAAATCCTTAGGTTGAGCCCTAACATATTAACACATAACTGCAACAACTCCGTCTATCCTTCTACAATATATTTAATACAAAGCATCCCAGATTCACGACAAAGTAAGATTACTTCAAATAGATAATAGATAGAAGTAATAAACATGATTTTGTTAACTTGTTAGATATATTTATTTGGGTAAACTGCTATAAATCGGTCAAATGTGTAATAGACCATATTATTGGAATTATTTGGCAGAAGAAATTATTTAACTCAAGACACCCAATTGAACACAAATTATTATTAAAACAACACTTGCAAATTAATTTCATTAAATTTTTCATCATCATATTGTAAAAAATAATGAAATTCATGAATAACATAGTTGATTAGCATGAAACATAAACCAAACCAAATTCAACTCATGTTTCTTAATTCATAGTAATGATTAGTTTATATTTTAATCATCATATTGGAAAATATAATGAAATTCATGAGTAACGTAGTTGATTTGATTGGCATGACACAATAACTTAAGTGCAGGTTTACTAACAGATTAGAACTTATTTGTTTCTTAAGCTCCATCTGGTGAAGGAAACATGAATACTAAATTTTCCCTAATCTTACCTCTAAATCAGGAAGTTAGACAATAAACCAAATTAATCTTTATGAATTATGAGTTACTAACTTATGGATCTAAGATGTTGGTAAAGATAACAAAATATGAAATAACAGCTAAAACGAAGATGAGCAAAACTATGAAATATGAGTTCTCCCAACAGTAAAAATATGATTTAAAGTACTGCTAATATTCTTTGATACATATTTTCTACATATATGTTGCCCGGTGACCATATCATTCTATATTCGTAAAGAGGAGCATGGCGTCAACACGCAATCAACTGCATAAAGCCTAAAAGTAATCAAACAGTATGTAAATACCCATTTTCATAATCTGAAAGAGTAACAATGGCATACTTACAAGCTAATTACCCACCAAAACATATCCATCAACAACTAAGTCACATATTCAAGAAAATAAATCGAAAATATCAGTGAGTACTTGGATTGGGATTACGGTGATATTATTATCAGAAAGAAAATAGCATGGATGATAAACGACAAATAATGTCATAACCAAAAAAGAGAGAAGAATACCGAAAAGCCAGAGTAGATCATGGGTTGAAAATGTTGAGAAATTCTGTAAATTCATGATCCATAGATCAGCCTCACCAAATTTGTAAAGCTTTCTTTTTAAAAATTAGCAGGAGTCATTATAATATAGGGAACACCTGCAAATAAAACATATTGTGAATCTTTTAGATCTGTCATTTATAAACCACCATGTCACAAATACTCCATTGATAATTCAAACACTTTGTTGTGGGTTTCCTGAAACCAAAAGATACACACACATAAAGAAAATGAAAACACACATACTTAAAGATGACTTATGTCATGATTCTTTTAATGCTAGGTAAAAACTAAAAGGTTTCAAGATGAATTGCAATGCAAAATACTTAAGAGCACTTATGTCCAATTAGATCCTCTGTAACACTATACTTTATTGCAAACAATTTCTACAAAACATAATTCATAATTGATTTTATAACAGAGCAACATAATTAATTGAAAAAGTAAAAGACTCATTCACACCAAAAGAGAATAAACCTAAAACCTAACATATTCTAGTTAAAATAGAACTACTCACCTACTCACCGCAACAACGGTAGTATTATTTGTAAGACAATTGAATTCTTTGGTCTCTATTGATTGGCAAGATGCACTATAAATATTACAATGAATCGAGAGAATAAGGAAATACAATCGGTATTAACAACCTGCTAAAAATATAATATAAACAAATATACAACCGAGTAATCTTTGGCAAGATTATCGGTTAACACGCCCCCTGGAGTTTGAGCCGTAGGTGATCGAAGGCATAAACTGGATCTAAAACGTTAAAAGAGGTGTTTAGGAAGGCCTTGGTGAAGATGTCTGCATACTGATAGTCAGCAGGAACGTGCAAAACTTTGATAGTGCCAAGGCGGACCTTTTCGCGGACGAAGTGAATATCCATTTCCATGTGTTTGGTGCGTTGATGTTGTACTGGATTTTTAGCGAGATAGATGGCTGAGATGTTATCGTAGTAGATTATAGTGGTTTCCCTGACCGGTACGCGAAGCTCTAGCAAAAGATTGCGAACCCAGCTGATTTCGACGATAGTGTTTGCTACTCCCCTGTATTCAGCCTCGGCACTAGAGCGGGAGATAGTGGATTGCCTATTTGAGGACCATGAAATTAAGTTAGCGCCCAAATAAACACAGTCACCCGATGTTGACCGTCATGAATCGGGACACCCACCCAGATCCGCATAAGAATAAGCGGTTAACTTTGTGGACTGAGTTGGAGAAATAAGCAAGCCCTAGGAGAGAGTACCTTTTATGTATCTAAGTATGCGTTTGAGAAACTGAAAGTGCGGTTCTCTGGGGGCATGCATAAAAAGGCAAACTTGTTGAACTGCATATGCAATATCCGGTCGAGTTATAGCTAGGTATTGGACAACAATTCCTAGAAAGTGATGTAAGTCCCCCAAGTCGGTCATTTTAAATTCGGCAGTTAAGTACTTGATAATTTGTTATAGTAATGCGGGACTAGATGAAGTGAGGATGATGTCATCCACATATAATAATAAGTAAGCCATATTATTCCCTTTCTGATAGATAAACAAAGATGTGTTGCACACACTGCTTTTAATACCATATTTGAAGAGGTATCATGCAAAGCGTTGATATCATGCCCGTGGGGCTTGTTTCAAGCCGTATAAAGATTTATAAAATTTGCACACATATTTGGGATGTGTAGAAGATGAGAACCCTAGTGGTTTTTTAGATGGCCATGTAGAAAAGCATTCTTAACATCCAACTGGTTAATGGACCATCCTCGAGATACAGCTAAGCTGAGGACTGTCCGAATGGTGGTAGGTTTAACAACTGGACTAAAGGTCTCATCACAATCAATGGCAACTGTTTGACTTTTTCCATTAACTACGAGCCTGGCTTTGTGGTGTTCTAATGTGCCATCGGCATGTAACTTATGTTTGAATAGCCACATGTAGTGTATAACAGGTACGTCAGCAGGTCTAGGGACAAGATCCCAAGTGTTACCCAATAAAGCTTCATATTCGTTAGTCATAGCAAGTTCTCACTTCAGATGAGTAAGGGCAGTGAGATCAGATTTTGGAAGAGGGGAAATAGTGGGGGATATTTCTGTGTGGAGAAAGAAAGGAATGCGAGGTTTGAAGATACCCGACTGGGAATGAGTTCGTATTGAGTGGATATGAATGTCGGGTAGGGGTTGGTTTTAAGGGGAGGGTGGGGGGCCGGGGGTGTTGGGCAGTGGGGTGTTGGGTGGTGGAGAGGTGCGTGTGCAATGGGAGAGGCGGGGGTGTTTGTGTTTGGTGGTGGGATGGGTGGAGGTTGGGTTGGGCTTGGTGGAAGGGGTGTTAGGCTAAAGAAGGTATTAGGGTTGGTAAAGAGAATAGGGTAAGGTTCCAGAAACGAGTGAGATGGACTAGGTTAAGAGGGTTTCACGAATGGGATTATATACATATATCTTCAGCTAACATGACATGTCGCGAGAAATAGTTTTCCCGGTGGAGATTTCGAGACATCAATAACCTTGATAGTTTGCCGGATAGCCGAGGAAAACACAAGTGGTGGACCAGTGGGTGAGTTTATGGGGGCGAGTGGCAGAAGTGTTAGGGTTAACACAAACGGCTGAACACCCTTAGTTGGTCGTAAGTGGGTAAACGCTGATAAAGGAGCGAAATGGGGGTGAGGTTGTTATGTAGTTTTGTGGGAAGAATGTTATGTAGATACGAGGTGGTGTGAAGAGCTTCAACCTAAAATGTAGATGGAAGTGAGCCATGAGTGAGCAAGCAGAACATGATTTCGTTGAGACGACGAATCATGCGCTCGGCTTTGCCATTTTGTTGAGACGTGTGAGGGCAAGAGAAGAGAATTTGAATGCCATTTGCAGATGCGAACTATTTAAAATTTATGTTGTCGAATTCACCTCCCATATCATATTGGAAGGTTTGTATGGGTAGACTAAATTGTGTGGTGACAAATTTATGAAAGTGTGTAAATTTGGAGAAAGTTTTAGATTTAAATTTTAATGGATATACCCACATATATTGAGTAAAATCACCGGTTAAAACCATATAATATTTGTATCCAGCATGACTCAAAATAGACGATGTCCAGAAATCACAATGTATTAAAGCAAACGGTATTAAATTACGAGTAACAGAATCAGAAAAAGGTAGTATTTTGTGTTTGGATAACTAACAAGAGTGACAATTAAAAGGTGTTTTAACTTTATTGCAAAAAAAAAAAAAAAACTGCTTGGAACGTAGAAACTCCATAACTGGTTAGCCCGGATGTACAAGTCTATGAAGCCAAAAAGGAGAATCTTTGGTAGAGACAAAACAAGTTGTGGTGGAAGCATTTGATGTAAGTGGGTAAAGATCACTCGTACTGTTGTGACGATTCAGGATCGTGCCATCCTTGAATTCCTTCACAGAAAATCCAAAAGGGTCAAGATCAATGGATGTATTATTATCAATATTGAATTACTCATATATAGTAAAATTTTAACGATATTGGGGTTAAAAAGAACCAATTTTAAGTGTAAGGGTTTAGAGGAGAAATTTAAGGTTGAGGATCCCGAAAACTCGATTGCCATCACCGGCGTCGGAATCGGCAATCGGGTGCCGGAATCGGCTAATTGGTCGGTGGAATAGGCAAATCCGGTCGTTCTCGTCGTCGAAACACCGCCGATTAGGATGATTTGGTCTGAATTTGACCGATTAGCCTTTAGGACCCCCAATTTGGTGAAATCGAAGCGGCCAACCTTCGATTAGCGATTAATCGGCGACTAATCGGAGGCTAGTCGTGATTTTTACTACACTGGACAGATGAAAGTATTTCAACTACTGAAAGAAGAATGGCTACTTCAGATGACATTCTTTTTACGGATCTATTCAATTTTCTTTCAAGTTTCATGACTTTCTCGAGATTGAGTTCCAATCTAATTGAACATCTAAACTAACCTTACTCGTAGGCCATCTCCCATATCGGCAACCATAAAGCATAAACCCTAACCCAATAATCAATACAACATAACTGGTAGTTAACAAAAATAGACCACCGAAAGATGTTGAAATAAGTTACAAAAAAGGGGAACACATCCCACCACTGTTGCAAGAGCATGAGGAGGTGAAAGGTCGTTGCTCAATCACCAGCGGCCGCTGCAATGAACCACCAACCATTTCTTTCTCTCTTTACGAGAAACTAGGAGCATCATCAACAAACAGAGTCCCATGAACACCAATAGGTAGACATAAATCAAATGGGGGTGCCACCATCGCCGTAAAGGCGGCCACCGTCATTTAACACACCAACCGATTTCAGTCCGATAGCTGCCGTAACAATGTCAACACCACCATTGCAACCGTCAACACAGACCGGTTTTAGGAAAAACGATCGCTGCTATGCTGACAATCGACGGCAGGGCAACCACCACTGGTAGGGGCCAACCACATAGACGACAGGTGAGACGTCACTGTCGGTGGATCTAAAGGTGGAGGTAAGTGCCGGCGGCGGTAAAAAGAACCGTTGCATAACTAGTGGTCGTCGCTGCGGCACAGACGCCACCTAAGGTGGCATGCGGATACCACTGAGGACATATTCGTGTTTGCTGGAAACAACTTCAACGCCACCATCCAAGACCACCGCCATCTGCACTCACATACACACTGAGATATAAATGACATTTAAAGGAGAGGGAAGCAACAAAATGGTTGTACCAACAACAACAAAAATTGTACGATAACGTTGGTTAAACTTCTTTTATAAATACATAGGTTAAGGTTAATCGGTAAGTAAAGAGTGAATGAAAATTTTATAATTTAAAATTTTTATTTTATTACGCTACAATATTGCTATAACAAAAGTTTGTATATTGCACGCTTTCATGTGAAGGTGCATGTTTTTTAAAATTTTTTCCTATTAATTTATATTAAAGCTTTTGAAAAGTTTCGTTTATGCTTTAAAGTTTAGTTACATCTACACTTAAAATCATATTTCGATTTATTTGTTTTTTTTGAACACTCATATTTTTTATTTTTATCTCTTACAATTTAAATTATAATAGTTTATAAAATTCTGAAATACCGTTGTTCTTATTTATCTAAAGCTTGTTTTTCAATAAAAAATGATTGAATGCCATATATAATTCAATTTTGTTTATCAACACTAATACTTTATTGTTTGGCTTTTAATTGGGACCTTGCCGCAACCATTGGTTTTTATCTATTGCATTTTTCTTTGTAAAGTTTTGTTACGAATAAAGTTCAGGTTTGTTTTCCTTATCTCTAACGCATAGGTTCGTAGTAACATTTTGATATTAGTTTTTTTACACCACTTTGCATCATCATGACACGAGTGTTTTAAAACTACTTTATACATAACATGATGGGGGTGCAGTCCATGAAGAAAAGAATTCTTGAACACAAAGTAAACTTGTTAATTGATAATATAATTTTATCTTCCTCATATGCTAAGAGGAATAAATAAAATATATGGTATTAACTTTATACCTGTATTAAGAACTCTGCATTCCTGTGGGGCCTCAAAATCAGAAAAAAAACTGACGTCGAAATATTGTCGTGAACCCACGCGTCGAAGGTAAGAAAAACGGAACATGCAAGTCATTGATAACATATGAAAGTTTATCTAAAAATAAAACCGTCGTAAGCCCGTGCATTGTACAAGACCATTGATAAAAATTTGAAATGATATATAAAAAAGAACCGTTAAAAAGTCACTTCGAAGTACAATTATAAAAATAGACATGTAGGAATAGAAAAAAAATCATTTGAAATTATTAAGGTTGATAAAACTAAGCACATATAAATTTGAATTTTATAAAATTTAAAATTTTATTCTAATAGTTGGAGGACAAAAGAAAAAAATTGTAAAAAAATCAAAACCTTTATAGAGTTTTGACGGCTTCTACGTTTGTGCATCAATAATTTGTAAATTATTGTGTACAATTTCATTGTGAATAAAATTTAGACCAAAAGGTAAAATAAAAATACGCCAGAAAGGTATATTCAAATATATATATATACATACATATATATATATATATATATATATATATATATATATACATACATACATATATAATATATATACATACCTACATACAACTATATATAATATACATACATACATATATATATATATACAACATAATATATACATACATACATACATACTACATACATACATACATATATATATATTATATATATTATATATAAATCGTAAAATAAACAAAAAACTATGAGCGTACCAAATAGATGATTATAAAGTAAATAGTGTGATACAAATAACTGAGGAATTAAATGGTTGTTTCCCGATTTAAAATGACAGCCTATCTAAAAACAGCTGATATTAAAACAAGAAAGGGCCTTATATAAATTAATAAATGGTGCATAGGCACTCGTGACTATGTATAAACATTTGCACTATGAAAATCTATATGATAATATATAATAAAAGAATAATTAGTACTGTCACTCTTTTGTTACTCATCAAAAAATTTTCCGCCTAAACTAATATATTATTTTATTTAAGTTTTTTTTAAAATAATTAATAATTTATTTTGTTTTGAATTTATTTTTTAAAATTGTAATCATATATTTTTTTGAATTATACATTTTATAGCCAAAAAAAAAGATAAAAAGAAAAAAAGATTTATTGTATATTTTTATATTTGAGAGTGTGATTCTAAGAAAACTGATTTTTAATTTTACACAGGTCAATTGTTGGTTATATTTATCCAAAAAGATATTTGAATATATAACTAAGAATGTAACTTTATTTTTTATGTGTTAAATAATACGTAGCTTAATCATACAAAATATTTTTATATTTATGAATTATATAGTTTTTATATTTTCAACACGTGTATTACCGGGTTTTTGACTAGTGTATGTATATATAATATAAAGTGGGATATGTCTGCGTGTTGCGGACTACTTGTTTTGAATCCGAAACAGGATATTCGAAAACACGAAACAGAAAGCAAATGAGTGTTAAGGAAGGATCGACGTTATATGAAATCATTCATCCCCACCTATTGGGCATTCCTACCTAAATTATGTTAGTATGTCATCACTAAAAATTAAGAAGCTTTTAAATAATAAAAAATTATAATAAACTCAAACAAACGTCTAGACTTTCTGACTTTCTGACTTGTTTAATGCATATGATAATTTACTTTGATTAACAAGTCAATCAAAATTGACTCTAAAATATTTATACTCCATCCCATTTCCTCATTACCGATCATGGAGCGTGTATTTGATGACATTACCTCAGTATGACAACACCTAGCTTGTGTTGTTTACAAACAAACTTCTTTTTTTTAATATTTTTATATAGTGAACTATTAAAACCATTAAGTTATACTTTTAAATTTATAATATCATTTATTACAAGACTCGAACCCTCAATCGTACCGGAACAAACAACATATATTATGTATAAATATATATTGGATACCATTGACTATAAACCCTTGTTGTTTACTAACTAAATAATGCAACCAATTTTGTGGCTACTATATTGCTTTTATATAGGTCCACTTGACTTAAAGTGGGATGATGACATGAATAATCTCACATTAACATTGAAATCAAGCGCATGGACGAAGGTTCACCCTTTTAATCAACTTATTTAACATCATTTCA
>JACCIY010000896.1:0-43630 GCA_025506505.1 Flaveria sonorensis | reverse complement strand
ATTATGTTTTAATTCTGTTAACTAACTTGCACTTTGAAATTTTCTAGTGTTCAAGTATTCTGTCAAAAAACAAAATACATTCAAGTTAGAGTTAAATGATTTCAAAATATCAATTCATTAAATTTTCTCAAAAACAGATTAAAGAATGAATTTGTGATTAATTTTTCATTTTTATTAAAAATTCATGAATGTGACTGTTCATATTCAAGAACTTCGACTGATGAACATGAACACCATCATCAAGAACAAAATTTAATGAGAATCAAATTTGATTATCACAATATGTTCAAAATCAAGTGTATATTATCAATCAATGGTTCAATTTCAGTTAAACATTTTCATTAAAGTCACAGATTTCAAAATTCAGTCGAACTAGGGTTCATACGCCGTATAGTCATGAAATGCCCAATCAAATTCAAACTATAACTTGAAATTGTATGAATTTTTTCATGAACTTACGTTTTAGAATCTGAAAAACAAACTATCAATCGTAAGTATGAACAAATAACAATCAGGAAGATGAACTGATGAATCAAGGGTGTTCGATAGTGGGTGCAAGATCAGGGGGATTTGAGAGTGAATGAGAAATCTGAAATCACAATTGTTGTATTATATAAGTGTAAATTTTAGGCGCATGAGCACTGTTTGTGCGCATGAGGACTCAATTTTACACAAAGAATTTAGGCGCATGAGCACTGTTTGTGCGCATGGGTGATTTTTACACTAAGTATTTAGGCGCATGAGCATTGTTGTGCGCATGAGTATAGACGAATGGGCACTGTTCAGACGCAAAGCACTGTTTAGGTGCTTTTGTACTGTTCAGGCGCATGGGACTACTGAAACGCCCAACATTGGTAATTTTCACTTGAAACTCCCAACTCTTGAAAGCCTGGTACTGTGTAGGCGCATGAGTATGGATGAAACGCCCAACACTAACCACAAATTTCAGACATATGACAACTGTTTAGGCGCATGAGGCGTGTCTGAGACGCCCAACACTTGTACAAATTTCTAGAAAAAATATCATGCTCCTATTTTGGACTTTTGAACATTGTGTAGGCGTATGAGATTACTTCCATGAGTCTTAAACACTTGTAATTTTCAAATCTTCCACCTGAACACTGTTTTAAACGTATTAATACTGTTCATATACTAATTTTAAAACAATTTGTCAAATTTTGACTTTCACCCAAAATTTACATAATTGACCCTCAATTTTGTACTTTTGACTTTTAAATTTTGACCTTTTTGTTTTGTTTTAAATTTTTAAAAAACAATTTTCCGTTATTTTAGTCTCTAATTTTAACGAAAGTCTCATATTAAAATGTTACAAGAAGCTTTCCACTTTAAAATGTTTTCTTCAGGTTTATTTTTACATTATATCAAACACACACATGCTTAAACTTTTAGCTTCATCTATCCATCCAAAACATTTAATTATTTTTGATATTTCATATCTTAAAATTTGAAAATTTTCTCTTGACACTTTTACTTTTTATTTGATAGGATCAAAATGGATTGATCTGTGATGATATTATGATGCAATGAATCAAAACAAACACAAGTAATCAAATCAATGCAAAACACATCAGAAAAAATTCATAGTTTTTCATTGATAGAAAGCATAGAAATACAAGTGTAGAGAAAACAGTTCCTATCCGTTCAACTGATTCTAATGTGCACTAGTCTAGCCTTTGTGCTTTGTGCTTACGTACACAATATATATTCTATGGTTTTTACTATCAAAGACAAGAAAAATGAACATATATTTATAAATAAGTCCCTAAACTATGACAAAACTATTAATAAAGACAATAAAGACTAAATGTTAATCTTCAAGAGGCTTCTACATTATGTAAGGAAAGTGAAAGATAACAAATAATGAAAATGGAAGTAATGAATGATGGATCCTTGTCGCTTACCCGGTACTGTATTTTGCTTCGTGCACAATGTATGGAATGTATCTGCTTCGTGCTTAATGTATGCTTCGTGCACAATGATAAGGGTTGTTTACAGGCCCCGATAAAGTACCAGCTTCGTGCATAATGTTGTGGGGTTTAGCATATGGCATGATTCATAAAGAAAGTAAAGATGTAAACGAATTAATGTACAAAAACGAATGATGATGAACGATGATGGAGATATATAATAATTATTATCTAGATGTACGTATGATATGTGATCACGAATGAAAGTAAAGGATATGATGTAATGTAATATAAAGTATTTTGATTAAAACTAGAACTCACTCAGCATCGCTGAGTTTTTATATGCATAATAGTTGCAGGTATTGCTGATGCTGAGGAGGTGCAGGCATGGATGCATAGCTACTAGGGAATGCTTTGAGCCTGGAATCCACATTTTGAGATGATATTGTGTTAATACAATTTTGATGATGTGAATTAAAGATATGACGTATTGATATGTTTCAATTATTAATGAAAAGTTTAAAGTTCCGCTGCAAAATGATAAATTTTATATGTTTTATGCGATGATTGACCGACCGTAAGCGTTCCGGGAACGGGGCCTTACAAATTTATAGTCTCAAATTTTTTGGCATGGTTATATCATATCAAAAAGGTATTGAACACTAAAATCATTCTTAAACATGTCGTGAGTGTCTTCTTTATAGTTGAAATTCAACCTATAATTTTTAGTGTAATAAGTGATGAATGATTTTTGTCTCTAATAAAGAAAACTCATTTACTGTTTCTTGAGAATATAATCGCGACTACAAATCACTATTTATATTCGTAATGTAAATCAAATCTAAGACTAACTTTCAATTTGGATTGAATTTTGTATAGAAAATGATTAATGATTGACTTATAGTATCTAATAATTTGATGTAAATTATAAAATTTTAATGAAGGCATCAAACACTAAAATTAAGTCTTAAACAGGTTGTGAGTGTTACTAATGATATTAGGGACTGATATTTTGTGACTTATGTTAGTTATTGCTAATTAGTCCTTAATACTATGACATGTTATTAACACTAAACTTTAGTCATAAACATGTCTTTATGATAAAAGAATTGAATGGAAACTATTTGTAACTGAATTTTAGTTCCAAATATGTGTCCTCAATAATAAATAACACAATGTATGAGTAGCAGATATTCAGTCTCTAATAAAGAGGAAATATATTAGTGAAATATATTAGTGACTAAAACATCAAATCTTATGTTCATAATAAAGAACACTGAATTAGAGAATGAATATCAGTCTTGAATGCCTTTTTTGTAAAAATGATAAATTACTTGTTTACAGCCTGTAATTATGTGACACTAATTATACATTTTTAAAAGGTAATGAAAAAAACTAAGAATAAGTATAAAAGATTTTGTAGTGACCTTATTCAAAAATGATATTTAGTCTCCAAAAAGTTTTATAGATGAAAAAGTAGTGACTTATAAGTCTCCAAATAATAGACACACATTTTATTACTTCAAGGGGACATATTAGTTAATTTTTTATCACATTGGTTATTTTTAGTCAATTATGATTAAATTCTGGTTAGTAATGTTAATTATAGTTAGTTTGGTTATTGTTAGTTAATTAAAATAAATAATGGTCAATTAAGGTCGCTAGTGGCCATATAGTTCTAGTTATGATCATTAGAATCAATAATGGCTTATTAATGATATTTATTGTCCACTAGGATTCATTATGGTGAATTAGTTAATTTTTGATTGAATATGGTCTTTATTGGTCAATTATAGTTAATAAGGTTATTACTGGTCAATATGATTAGTTAGGGTCATTACTTGTAAATTCAAATAAATGATGGTGTTGAAAGTGATCGGATCGGATCGGATGTGATAGTGGTCAAATTGTTTTGTGAAGATTCAACCAAATAAGAACAATGAAAGTGTAGAAGATGAGTAGTTACGGTGGATAATCAACAAGAACTTGAGAATGTAACATAGATGATAAACTAAAAATCAATAGATAATCAAATGCTATTAAATACTCATCACAAGATTACATTTACCTACCCCTCAATGTTTGGACTCCATAGATGAATGATCAATGGAGCCCTTAGGGAAGCACTCAAGATTTTTTAGAGACACACTATGACATAACACCCACTACAAACAGAGGTAATTCTCTATTTATAGTGTTACATGCCCAAAATCCTTGACACAATAAATACACCAAATAATAATACAGTAAATAACCTGTTATTTGTTGGTCTTCCGGACTTTAGGTCTTCTGTAGTCTTCACAATTATGAACATTAATGGATCGTGAGATGATTGTCGCTCCCTAATCAACAAATACATTATACTTTGATGTTTGATAATCATCTATATAATTAACCGTTAGGTTTGAATTTCCCAAACCTAAGCTAGATGTATTAAACATTGCCAAAGTACAATGAATAAACACAAATCAATAATCTCCGTTCCCGTTTCTTTCAACGCAACGATGTGAAGCTTTCTTTCTCCCACTTCTCAAACCAAACAATCATGTTGAAGTTCTATGGCTTTCATTTATCTTCTCCCCCTTTGATTAAGATCCTTTAAATAATTTGATTCTTTTTCCCAAGCCAAAGGATGTGAGTGTGGGGGTGTCAGTCCAAGTTAGGAACCACCACATTCTTTGTAATGAACATGTGAAAAATTAGATTAAAAATAATTGTAGGACACAATCCAACAATTTGATTCTCGAAAGTCCTCAAAGTAGACATAATAAATCTTCTACTCAATGATATCTCATGTTCAAGTGTTTCTCCTATTATAATGAAGTATCCATATAATCTGATGAAGGTTTGAAATACTGAATACCATGATGAAACACCATATGATTCCATTTTTCAAGTATTGAATGAAGGATTTAAGGACTTTTAAAATTTAAAAACATAGGTGAGTTGAGTATAACCACTAATAACATTTCCTGGATTTGAAATTATGAGCATTAATCTTGAAAATCATTTCTCTTCCTAGACTGATGCTTGCAATTTGACACTTTGTACTAAAGTATATGTGTCCTCCAAGCAAATGAGATGTTCGATAGCAAACACTGTTTAACCAGCCTTGATCCGAAGGTGGTTTAAGTTTGTCAATCACGAGACTAAACTCTGAAACAAACCCAACATATCAATGAAAGCCTTGTAACACAAGTCTTTTACCTTGGAGTTTGTTGTAGATTTTGCTCACTAATAGGACCTACAACATAGGCATCATCAACTCAATTCAACTCTTTTGAGCTATTTTAAATTTCACCCTAGCATGCCAATACATACAATACTTCCATCATAATATTAACATATGCATCATGGCTGCAAGCACCAACCCGGATGTTATTTGCTATATAATTTTAACTTCATTGCTACTATAACCTTCTAAAATAGAATTACACTAATGGTAATTTTGTGATTGAGATAAATGATTTTGTTGGGTCATGATAGATGCTTTTAAATATGAATAGACAACTTCTTCATACAAACAACCAATTTGACGTAATATGTCATGCGTATAGTGTGTAGGTAGTGGTATTTATAATTGATATCTTTGTGGAACTTTCATTCATGTGGGGTGTTTTTGGGGAAATGTGATGGTTTATGGGTTGTTTTTTGAGGTCTTTGAAAAAGGTATTCCGTGGATGGCATTTACGGAATCAACTTTTTTCATGAGATCCGTAAATCGAATTTACGGAATTGGTTTTCCGTTTGTTGACCACAATAAACAAAATAAACAATTTGATTCTTCAAATCACATTTACAAAATCAATTTTTTAATGTAATAAACATTGACCACAATTAATTGATTCCTCACTATAATTTACGGAATCCATGTTCTTTTTTTAATTCTTTCAACTCTTCTAATTAAATAATTTATAAACTTACAAATTATATTAAAGTTACAACTTATTTAAAAGTAATATATGAATAAGATTTAACAACTTTTTAATAAATATAGCCACACTATGAAGTTTTAAAACGAAATCTAAACAAAAAGATACACTTCTACAAATTATCATATTGTAACACCCGAAATTTCGTCAGAATAAAAAGGAAAGAAAAGTAATTTGAAGAAAATAAAAGAAGGCAAAGTTGAGGGGTGATTTGTGTAAATAGTACCAAAAAGTCAAAAGTGGGTGTATAAAGAGCATAGTCGCCCATGCTCTTTCGCTGCTTCTTTCAGAAGAAGAAAAGAAAGAAAGAAAGCTGGCTTTTTATGTTTCCTCTCGATCGAATGTGAAAAAGAAGAAGATTATTCAAGGTTAGTAGGTTTTGTGATTAATTGGTTCGGTTCTTTGAGGTTTCAACCTTAGAAACTGTTTCTATGTTTTTTGGTGTTTGGGTGTTTGTTTTGGCTTGTTCTAGGTGTTTGAACTCTTGTGCACGCAAGTTGGGAGGAGATTCACTTGTTTGCTGCAATAGGTGAGTTCTAGGACCCGATTCTATGTTTTAAAATTCTTTGGGGCTGAAAAGCATTTAAAATGTTTTACAACCGTTATGTACGATAACTGTGTATGTACGTGTATGAACTTTATGTTCTATGAGGTTGTAAGCTTGTTCTAAGAGTTTAGCATGACTGATCTATGTAAGAATGTATGGGAATGAGTTTTAGAACTGGTTATAGCATAAGTCTCATTTACAGGTCTGATGGTTATCAGCATTTACACCATGATAATTGCCTAAGTGTTTTGTTCATCCGCATTCACTTTTGTTCACCCGCATTCACTTTTGTTCACCCGCATTCACTTTGTTCACCCGCATTTGCTACAGTATCCATCAGCATTTCTTTTATGCATGCGCATTTGCTACAGTATCCATCAGCATTTCTTTTTATGCATGCGCATTTGCTACAGTATCCATCAGTATTTCTTTTATGCATGCGCATTTGCTACGGTGTCCATCAGCATTTCTTTTACGACAGAATAATTACCAAGTGTTCATCCGCATTTGCAAGTGTTCACCCGCATTAGTTTTTGTTCATCCGCATTTGCAAGTTGTTCATCCGCATTTGCAAGTTGTTCACCCGCATTGGTTTTGTTCATCTGTATTAGTTTTTGTTCATCCGCATTTGCAAGTTGTTCATCCGCATTTACAAGTTGTTCACCCGCATTGGTTTTGTTCATCCGCATTAGTTTAAGATAAGAAATATTTTGGAATTTTGGAAGATCAGATTAGGGTTTGACCATGGTTGACTTGATGCTTGTATCTGATTTCTTATGCATGTTATGGGTTGTCCTTATGTGCCTATTATGATATTAACATGTGACTTTATGTGGATTGCCTATGATCATAAAGTATTATTATTAATCAAGTGGAAGATTAATATTAACGAAAAGTGGAACATAAGGAATGAAAAGACTTGCATGTAAAAATTTACAGGAGGTGCACGACCATGTTGTCGTTAGCTCAACTGTGTACGGTTTAGCTAACCCAAAGGATGTACACAAGGTCAATCTTCAAGATTGAGGGGACCACTGTTGCTGCCCCGGTACTGGTGCCAGCATATGTGCACCACGGATGGAGTCTATTATAGACTTCAAGGCCCAGTACCAGGTTTATCGCATTATAGGGGGTATAGCACTTTGGTCCATATCAACAGTGAAAGATAAGATATAATAAAGCAAGAAAGAGAATGGTGATGATGTAATGGATATGATTTGTATGTATGGTGTGTGATCACATCCGAAAGAAAGATAAGATATTTTTTAAGAAGTATTTTGTATACAAATCTATCAAGATATTTTATGATTTTTTAAAACTAGGACTCACTCAGCAAAGCTGACTTTTATGCGTTTTCAGTTGGCAGGTAATATTGCTGAGGATGGCACTCAGGGAGGCTACTCGTCAGGACAAGGCTGACACACATTCATGAATAACATTGTGTTTTGTAATGCAAACTAATGATCTTGTAACTATACCAAACATGTATTACTTAGCAACAGCGTTTATAAATAAATGAATGTCTTTTAAATTTTTAAATTCCGTTGGAATGTGATAATGAATTATGAAATGTTTATGAATAGTGCTGTGAATGTCCAACTGTGAGGTCTCCAGAAATGGGGCCTTACAAGTTGGTATCAGAGCCAAAGTTTAAGAGAAATGGGTAAATTTTCAAAACCTAAACTTAAACTGAAAATGGGACCGAATGGAGGAATGTCAGCCCGAGTAGCTATGTGCCATCAGGTAATTCTTTTATAATGTTAAACAGTATTATGTGCGCATGCTATTTGATTTATATGCTTTAGTAGATTTGAATACTGATGTAGTCAGGATAGGAAATGCTCGGGGAACGAAGAGTAAAGTAAGTGGCTAATCACAACTAGCCACTGTAATTAGGGAGTTACTATACTTAACATTAACTGAGCTATTACCTTGAATGATCGTGTTGGTGTTTGGATCTTATAGTGTTAGAGGATGGCTGGAGGTAGATCATCTAAGGCTTCTCGAGGTGGTGTACGGGGTGGTCGTGCTGGTAGACCCCAGGCCGCAAGGAACAAGATGAGGACCGCAGAGACGGCTACTGCTGGGCCTGATCTGCATCACCCAGAGGGGGTGGTGAGAGTGCTAACTTGAGAGCCTCGATGAAAGAGGCAGTGGTGGAGGAGGTTCACCAAGTCATGCAGACAATCCTACCATCTGTCATGACTGAAGTGATCCGAGCTGTGAGGGAGGATGAACGAAAGGAGGAGGAGGAGGAGAGGAGAACGACTGCTGTCAGGAGAGGTGATATGAGGGATCACGATGAGGAGGAGGAGCTAAATGCTGGAGGGGGAGCCTCAAGCGATGATGAAAAAGTGGTGGTGCGGGAAACCGCGAGGGGATGCAACTACGGGGTATTCCAACGGTGTAAACCCCCTACTTTTGACGGCAACGGTAACGCTGCTACTGCTCACCGCTGGATAAGGGAGATGGAGGCAGTATTGAAGATCAGTAAGTGTCGGGAAGACCAGAAAGTGATGTTCGCTACTCACTCGTTTGTCGACTCGGCACTATGTTGGTGGGACAATCTTGTCCAAGCCAAGGGTGACAGGGCCATCGAGAGAATGAGATGGGGTGAGCTTAAGAAGTTTGTAATTGAGGAATTCTGTCCTCACCGAGAACTCAACAAGATGAAAGGGAGTTCTTACAACTGGAGGCGGGAGGGAACTATGACCCACCAGCAATACACCACCAAGTTTAACGAAATGGCGAGGTTGGTGCCGAATCAGGCTACCCGGTATCGAGGAAGATCAATCGGTACGTTCAGGGACTACCGACCGACATCCGCAGACTTTTGATTGCTGCCCAACCAAGCACTTTTAGGTAGACAGTGGATTTGGCGGGAATGTTGTATGATGAAAAGGAAGTAGCGGTGGTTGAGGTGAAGAAAATGGGTGGTAATAACAGGAGTTGGAAGGGAAGAGATTAGGGCGTGGTGGTTTCAACCCGAATAGTAAGAGGCCGAGGATGGATGATCACCGAGTGGTTACTGCAAGCTCGGGGTTGAGGCGGTGTGATAAGTGTGGGAAGGAAAATAGCGGGGAATACCGCTTGGGAATGAATGTCTGCTACAAATGTGGCAAGCCCGGTCATATTTCAAAGATGTGTGGAGCCCCACGGTGCTTTAACTGTGGTGAAATCGGCCATATGAACAAGGATTGCAAGAAGCCAAGGGCTGAAAGTTCTGGGTTGAAGAAGAGGCCAGAAGAAGGAGGGCAGAGGGCAAGTGCAAAAGCCTTCACATGACCCGAGAGGAAGCCGGGTAGACCCGACATCGTGTCAGGTGTGTTCCTAGTAAACCAAACTTGTGCCTCTGTACTATTTGATTCTGGTGCTAGTAGGAGTTTCATATCTGTTGCCTTCTGTGCTAAATTGCCTGTTAGTAGTAGGAGCATCGATGAACCTTTGGATGTAGAAACTGCTATTGGTAAGTCTACCAGAATTTCTGATATGATTGAGGATTGTGGCATAGAGTTAGAAGGCCATAGGTTCTCCTCTAAACTATTTATGATGCCCCTAGGCGGGTTTGATGTAGTTCTGGGGATGGATTGGTTGGCAGCCTATGAGGCAAACATTGTGTGTCGAAAGATGATTCAGTTAGTTGCACCCGATGGGAGTTCAGTGACAATTTATGGTGATCGCGTCACTACGGTTCCGAAAGTGATTTCGATGACAGTGGTAGAGAAGTGTATGAGGCGCGGATGCTGTGCCTACTTGGCATACGTGAAAGATGTGGACGTGTCGAAACCATAATATCAGAAGTAGTGGTACGTGATTTCCGGATGTGTTTCCTGAAGATCTACCAGGTGTGCCACCGGACCGTGAGATAGAATTTCAGATCGACCTGATACCCGATGCGCAACCCGTTGCCAAGGCACCAATCGGTTAGCTCCGACCGAGATGAAAGAACTGATGGATCAGCTACAGGAACTGATGGATAAGGGGTTTATTAGACCAAGTATCTCTCCTTGGGGTGCTCCGGTATTATTCGTAAAGAACAAGACGGTAGTATGAGAATGTGTATAGACTATCGGGAGTTGAACAAGTGACAGTGAAGAACAGATACCCCCTACCAAGGATTGATGACCTGTTTGATCAGCTTCAAGGTGCCAGTTGGTTTTCCAGAATAGATCTTCGATCTGGCTACCGTCAGCTAAATGTAAAGGAATAGGATATCCCGAAGACAGTGTTCTGCACGCGTTATGGACATTACGAGTTTTTCGTTATGTCATTCAGTTTAACTAACGCACCAGCTGCCTTTATGGATCTGATGAACCGAGTGTGTTAGCCGATGTTAGATAAATCAGTGATTGTGTTTATTGATGATATTCTGATTTATTCGAAGAGCAAGAAGAACATGCCGGCCACATACGTGAAGTGTGGAGACACTTAGAAAGGAGAAGTTTGTATGCTAAATCTCTAAGTGTGCTTTTGGTTGCGGGAAGTTTAGTTTTTGGGTCATGTGGTGAATACCGAAGGAATTATGGGGACCCGGCAAAGGTTGAGGCGGTAATGCAATGGAAGTCTCCAAAGACGCCATCCAAGATTCGTAGTTTCTTAGGATTGGCGGGTTACTACCGAAGGTTTTCCAAGACTTTTCCAAGATAGCCTCACATTTGACTAAGTTGACATGCAAGGATGTGAAGTTTGTGTGGGGACAAGAACAGGAGGATGATTTTGAGGAGTAAAGGCAAGATTAACTCAAGCTCCTATTTTGACATTACTTGAAGGGAGTGAAGACTTAGTGGTGTATTCGGATGCCTCCTATTCGGGACTGGGTTGCGTGTTAATGCAACGTGGGAGAGTAATAGCCTACGCGTCTCGACAGTTGAAAACCCACGAGGTCAATCATCCCACGCATGATTTGGAGCTCGTGGTTGTGGTCTTTGCATAAAGATTTGGCGGCATTACCTGTACGGGGTAAAGTGCACAATCTTCACGGATCACAAGAGCTTGAAATACTTTTTCGAGCAGAAAGATCTCAACATGAGGTAGAGAAGGTGGTTAGAGTTGATCAAAGACTATGATTCTGAGATCCATTACCACCCGAGCAAGGCCAACGTAGTGGCCGATGCCTTAGCGGAAGGAGAGACCCGAATCGATTCGGGTAAAGGCGTATCAGTTGGTGATGACCTCAGAGGTGATAACGCAAGTTAAAGAGCTTCAAAATGAGGCATTAAAAGAAGATCGCCTCAACTCCAAATGAATGAGAGGTCTAGTTACAGAATTGGGGGAGAATACCCATGGTGTTAAAACCTGCTTTGGGCTAATGTGGATTCCTCGATATGGGAATCTACGTGGGTGAATTATGGATGAAGCTCATAAAAATCGATACTCCATTCATCCCGGTGCTACCAAGATGTATCAAGGCATGAAGAAAGACTACTGGTGCCGGGTATGAAACGTGACATGGCAGAGTATGTAAGTAAGTGCCTTACTTGCTTGCAAGTGAAGGCAGAACATCAGAAAACCATACGGGAAGATCCAACCGTTAGATATACCCAAGTGGAATTGGGAGCACATCACCATGGACTTCATAACAAAGCTACCCCGTACTGCGAAGGGGTGCGATACCATCTGGGTGATAGTTGACCGATTGACAAAGAGTGCTCACTTCCTACCGATCTGCGAGACGTATTCCTCCGAGAGACTGGCGGACCTATCATCAAAGAGATTGTAGCTCGCCATGGTGTGTCGGTGTTTATTGTGTCAGATCGTGACACCCGATTCACATCGAAGTTTTGGAAGAGATTCCATGATGCCATGGGGACGAGACTACACATTAGCACGGCTTACCATCCTCAGATAGATGGTCAGTCTGAGCGGATGATTCAGACGCTCAATGATATGCTCGGGCATGTGTGATTGACTTTGGAGGAAGTTGGATGATCACCTACCGTTAGCAGAGTTCTCATACAACAACAGTTATCATGCCAGCATTGGTATGCCACCATACGAGATGCTATACGGTAGGAGGTGTAGAATGCCCGTGTGTTGGGGAGACATTGGGTAGAAAGAATTGGGAAGCATCGAGGTGATTGAGGCTATGACTGAGAAGCTGGAAAAGATCAAAGCCTTTATGAAGGCGACGAAGGATAGACAGAAGTCATATGCCGATAAGAGGCGTAGACCCATCGAGTTCAACGTGGGTGATAAAGTTATGTTAAAGGTCTCGCCTTAGAAAGGGATCATCCGGTTCCGGAAGAGGGGAAAGTTGAGTCCAAGATACATAGGGCCTTTCCGAATTATTACACGAGTAGGAGAGGTGGCCTATCGACTAGAATTGCTTGATGAGTTGAATGGGATTCACCCGACATTCCATGTATCTCATCTAAGAAAATGCTTAGCTGATGAAGATATGATTGTACCATTGAATGATATTGAAGTGGATGAAAGGCTCAATTATGTGGAGCAACCAGTGGCAATCATCGACCGAAAGGAGAAGAGATTGAGAAATAAAGTGGTTCCACTTGTGCGGGTACAGTGGAAACACCGAAGAGGATCCGAGTCTATGTTGGAGACCGAAGAAGAGATGAGACATCATTACACACAGTTATTCGAAGAGTGACATGTTTCGGGGACGAAACCTCTTTAAGGAAGGTAGACTTGTAACACCCGAAATTTCATCAGAATAAAAAGAAAAGAAAAGTAATTTGAAGAAAATAAAAGAAGGCAAAGTTGAGGGGTGCTTTGTGTAAATAGTACCAAAAAGTCAAAAGTGGGTGTATAAAGAGCATAGTCGCCCATGCTCTTTCTGCTGCTTCTTTCCGAAGAAGAAAATAAAGAAAAGAAAGCTGGCTTTTTGTGTTTCCTCTCGGTCGAATTGTGAAGAAGAAGAAGATTATTCAAGTTAGTAGGTTTTTGTGATTAATTGGTTCGATTTCTTTGAGGTTTCAACCTTAGAAATTGATTTCTATGTGTTTTTGGTGTTTGGGTGTTTGTTTTAGCTTGTTCTAGGTGTTTGAACTCTTGTGCACGCAAGTTGGGAGGAGATTCACTTGTTTGCTGCAATAGGTGAGTTCTAGGACCCCGATTCTATGTTTTAAAACTTCTTTGGGGCTGAAAATGCATTTAAAATGTTTTACAACCGTTATGTACGATAACTGTGTATGTACGTGTATGAACTTCTATGTTCTATGAGGTTGTAAGCTTGTTCTAAGAGTTTAGCATGACTGATCTATGTTAAGAATGTATGGGAATGAGGTTTTAGAACTGGTTATAGCATAAGTCTCATTTACAGGTCTGATGGTTCATCCGCATTTACACCATGATAATTGCCTAAGTGTTTTGTTCATCCGCATTCACTTTTGTTCACCCGCATTCACTTTTGTTCACCCACATTCACTTTCGTTCACCGGCATTTGCTACAGTATCCATCAGCATTTCTTTTTATGCATGCGCATTTGCTACAGTATCCATCAGCATTTCTTTTTATGCATGCGCATTTGCTACAGTATCCATCAGCATTTCTTTTTATGCATGCGCATTTGCTATAGTATCCATCAGCATTTCTTTTTATGCATTCGCATTTGCTACAGTGTCCATCAGCATTTCTTTTACAACAAAATAATTACCAAGTGTTCATCCGCATTTGCAAGTGTTCATCCGCATTAGTTTTTGTTCATCCGCATTTGCAAGTTGTTCATCCGCATTTGCAAGTTGTTCACCTGCATTGTTTTTGTTCATCTGCATTTGCAAGTTGTTCATCCGCATTTGCAAGTTGTTCACCCGCATTGGTTTTGTTCATCCGCATTAGTTTAAGACAAGAAATTTTTCTGGAATTTTGGAAGATCAGATTAGGGTTTGACCATGGTTGACTTGTTGCTTGTATCTGATTATCTTATGCATGTTGTGGGCTGTCCTTAGGTGCCTATTATGATATTAACATGTGACTTTATGTGAATTGCCTATGATCATAAAGTATTATTATTAATCAAGTGGAAGATTAATATTAACAAAAAGTGGAACATAAGGAATGAAAAGACTTGCAAGTAAAAATTTACAAGAGGTGCACGACCATGTTGTCGTTAGCTCAACTGTGTACGGTTTAGCTAACCCAAAGGATGTACACAGGGTCAATCTTTAAGATTGAGGGGACCACTGTTGCTGCCCCGGTACTGGTGCCAGCATATGTGCATCACGGATGCAGTCTATTTATAGACTTCAAGGCCCAGTACCAGGTTTATACGCATTATATGGGGGGGGTATAGCACTTTGGTCCATATCGACAGTGAAAGATAATAATAATAAGCAAGAAAGAGAATGGTGATGATGTAATGGATATGATTTGTATGTATGGTGTGTGATCACATCCGAAAGAAAGATAAGATATTTTTTAAGAAGTATTTTGTATACAAATCTATCAAGATATTTTTATGATTTTAAAACTAGGACTCACTTAGCAAAGCTGACTTTTATGCGTTTTTCAGTTGGCAGGTAATATTGCTGAGGATGGCACTCGGGGAGGCTACTCGTCGGGACAAGGCTGACATCCATTCATGAATATAACATTGTTGTTTTGTAATGCAAACTAATGATCTTTTGTAACTATACCAAACATGTATTACTTAACAACAACGTTTATAAATAAATGAATGACTTTTAAATGTTTAAATTCCGCGGCAATGTGATAATGAATTATGAAATGTTTTATGAATAGTGTTATGTCCAACTGTGAGGTCTCCGGAAACGGGGCCTTACACATATCCTGTCCCGGTATTATCTATTTGTATAGAGTGTTTGTCTTGGGAAGGAGGTGGGTACTCTATAGTATGACTCATTTGAAGATTTAAATCTAACTCTAGTGGTGACAAAGAATGATGTTCCCATATTTGATTATCACTTAAACCAACCGGGGTGTAAAAATCTTGTGTTTCAAAAATGTCAGTGAATAACATATTTGAGTGATAGTCATAAAGCGAGTGCACAAAAGAGCTAAACATGTCTGGAGTGTAAACGTCTTGTGGTGTTTGTGATGTTCCCTCTCCAATGTTTGATGGACTCACTTCAAAGTTCGAAGGACCGGGTTGAAAATTTACTTGTTCAGTTTGTCTTTGTTGTTTTATCGCCCATGACTCTGACGATCCCTTCTTTCCTGTCGCGATACGTTTTGTGGTATCATGTTGTCCATTCTGAAGTGGACCGGCTCGGTTTGAAGATATGATGTTTGATATAGACAGTCTGATTCATTAACCATTCCCAAGTTATTAACAGTCATGTTTCAAACTGACTGTAAATTTTAGAATAGTGTTTTGGACCCATATCCATATATCTTACAGTGTGTTGATATATCTGGTTAAAGCAGTCCACCTAAAAAATAATCAGATATAAAAAATTTATTTTATAAAAAACATAATAGATATTATATATAGTAATAGTGATTTATAAACCAAGAGTTGAGATCTTCCATCGTAATCCAGAAAACCAGACGGGATGGTACCCTCAACGTATCTTGGATCTATTAAATATTTAACAACACATTGGTTATACCATTCCTTGTAACCTGGTGCCACTGTTGGGTTGTCAGTGGTCACCCTATTAACAATATTTCTATGTCTAATGTTCCAAGAGTCCACATACTGTGAAAGAAATTGAATCCAGTTTGTGTTTGCTCTACCGACACGACTCATGTTATGTAGCAAACGATGGATCGAGTGTTCAAAGGAAGTGGTTGAGGGATTTGTTGATTCCACTCAAATTGACTCATGACCCTTTATGGTGTATGATATTCAACCACATCCCAAAAAATTACATAGCATTTGCTTTGCCAACTACGGATGCCTGATCTACATATTTCAGGTAGTAGATGGATAATGTTGTCATAAGGTGTCTAGTTAAACTGAATTATAAAAAGAAAATTAGTCAGAAATTATAATTTATTCACTGTTTCTTATAATGAATGTAACTAACACAATACAACATTTCATTGTAATGAATGTAACCAGCAACGATATGCTTTCAACACATGGGAAGACACCTTTGTATGGCTGAGTTTTCCATGCCGCCTGAAAAGGAAGAAAAATATAACAATAAATAACAAGATAATATTTAAATTTAAATAATATGGTTCATCAAGTTTTTATAGTACATACATAGCACCGTATGGTCTTTGAAAGTCAAAATTTTACCGAATCTTTGGTGTCATTGACTGGATACGTGTCCACGCCCAACTTTGTAGGAGGTATAAGGGGCCTCCTATATCTTTTAATTTCAATAATTTTGCCTTACATAAATTTCTATACAAACAAGCTAGTGCAGACCGCCCCAGCTAAGGGTCACACAAGTTGTTAAATTTTCTATATTCTTTAAAATATATAATGGAACTAGATGATTATTACTATCTAAAAAATAGTGTCATTTGCTCAAAATAATAATGATACACCATGCACGTTGCATGAATTGAATTTCGGTTGCATCATCATGTAAAGGATTTGAATCCATAAAATTTAATATTGAAGTTATTTTTAAAATGTTTGATTTAATATCATGATTTATAGGTGTAAAACAAAGTCAATCTTCACACCTTTGCATGCGTTCAGCAATATCTAATGGTATATTAATACCCGAGACCACCAAACCCTTGATTGTTAAAGCCCATAAAATATTAACATCTTATAATGTTACTGCTGTTTCACCAAAAGGTAGGTGAAACGTATGCGTCTGTGGACACCACCTTTCTACCAGTGCCTCGATTAAGGCACAATCAATGCTGCGCGATTCACAGCTAAGCACCCCATCGAATCCAGCAATGATAACGTAGTGTCTAAAGTTATCCGTAATTTGAATATTGCTTCTAACGACATGCCAAAAACCTTGATCACCACATGTTGTGTGCAACATTGATTCATTGCCCATATTTGGGTTTTGAAACAAACTTCTAGCTTGATGTTCTGCTCCTAAATAAAACATATCATCATTAATCAGACCAGGGTTTAAGCCAAAGTTCATTTTGTAGGAAAGAAGTAGACGATGGTAGGGTTTCGGTTTTAAAATAAAAGATATGTTTTTTGTTGTTAAAGTTAAAGTTATGTAGGAAATGAAGATTTGAAAGTTATATATATAGTAGTAAATGATAATTTGGAAGTTAAAATAAAAGATATATTGTTTATTATTGTTGTAAAACAACAATCATCTTTAATGAATCATGCAAGAAGTAGATATATTTATTGTTCACCACCATACAAAACAACAAACATTCAGTAATTTTCACCACCTAACACCTCTAATAAATCATGCATGCAGACGTACGTATTGCAGACATATTTATTGTTCTCCACCTAACAAAACAACAACAACCTAACACTTTATGTATGTATTCATATAACTTTATTATTCAACCATGTATGCATGTATTGCATGTATGCATGCATCAATAATTTGTTTTATGCATGCATGTGTATGAATTCTTTTTTATTAAACTCAATGTGTAAGAATTCTTTTTATTAAACTTTATATAAGACTTCCAACAATCATTTATATCCATTCCATTTACCTAATTCTACATGTGCATCCAACATCTCAAACTATATATTTAACATAGTGTTATAATAACACTAAAACCAATACTCTTAAAACAAAACACTCTAAAGAAAAATAGCTTTTTATTGTTATGGTAAAGAAGCAATAATACAAACTTCATAGACTTCTAAAATCTAGGGCGTAGGTTCTACGGTTGTAGGGAGAAGGTAAACATGCTTATCTTTTTAAATTTTTATTAATTCAAACTTAAAAGCAATGGAATGTTGTAACAGGAAAATAAATGTGGGTTTTTCTGTTGGTTCGATCCCGAGATGTGTTCATGATCAGTAGACATCATTCCTTCACTGTTAAGGGTTAAAATGAATTGGAGATGAAACTGAAAGTAAGTCTAGTAGTATCCAAAAATTTGGAGATGAAACTGAAAGTGAGTCTAGCAGAAACCAAAAAATTGAGGAATTCACTGATTATGAGTTGGGTATTTTTTGTTCAAATTGTAGTAGCTTTCGTTATGTATTAAGTTATTAACTAGAAATAAAGTTATTATACTTTTACTATTTTAGTACTTTTATATTAGTCTGTTCGGAGACAAATACTATGTGTTCTCGGGCTCGAATATCATGCTGCATGAACATACGCAACATGTGATCGGGTAACGCTGTAGAGCAATTATTGAGATCTGGAAGTTTTTTGGCGTACCAAGTCACATCTCTCTCAAACATGAAATCAATACAAGCTTTTATAGGAAACATCCTAGCTCCACGCAACACATTATTCAAACATTATGATATGTTCATAGTTAGGTTACCTCATCAACGATTCCCCCTATCATACAAAAGTGTCCACTTACTTTCATTGATATTCTTTGGGTATCGCTAGGCTTATTTGTTTATTGTCATCGTCTGTAAAACAGAATCTTTAAACTTTCTAGCTTGTGATGCGCTACCGATATCCCAACATAGTCTTTTCATGCTTAACGTCTTGAATTATTTCATAAAATTGCTTCCAACATGTCAAAGACAAGAACGATGAAATGCAGTTGGCTCCTTCCACGCATCTAGATTCTCAATAGCATTCAACATCCTGGCATGTCATTAGAAAGAACACACAACCTACGCCCTATTGGATCAACGACATGCATTTGATTGCTCAAGAAACCAACCCCAAAGCTCAACTGTCTCTTCATCCACAATCACGTATGTCACAGGAAAAATCATATTATTTGCGTAATTAGAAACCGTAATTGATATTTTTGACCTGTAAGATCCTTTTAAATGTGTAGCATCTATGGAGATAACTGGAATGCAATACTTAAAAGCTTTAATACTAGGAAGCAAAGCCTAGAACACATATTTGAATATTGCACATTTAGATGGATTATGTGGATGATGTAACCACTCTACAACAGTAACAGGATTAGAAGTCTGTATTGCTTTAACGTAATTGGGCAACATATTGAAGTTGTCTTCCCAACTGCCATATATATTTTCAATAGCTTTTCTTCTAGCCATCCAAGCTTTACCATATGTGATATTAACATGCAAATTTTCTTTAATAAACGCTCGAATCTATTTCACAGGAAATGAGACATCTGTACGAATTTGTGCAGATATATGTGTCGCGACGTCTTTCGATCTTAGCGAACGGTTGTAATTGCGTACAACAGTGCTGAAGCAACTATGTGTTGGGATCCATCGAGTAATACGCCATAAGTTATCATTTCTTCTCAATACAGCCTTTACCAACCAATGACATGACAAGAGGCTTTAGTCTGTGGAATTCTTAGATGACTTTATGCTAGGACATTTTGCTATCCATAGTGATGGTTTGCTTTCAACCACATACGCCTCTCGGTTTTGGGCAATGTTCAACATACGAACACCAAGAATAAGATTATCTTTAGATTTGAAGCACATACCAAGACATATTTTATTAAATTCTGCATTCCAAAAAATTCAGGTCATCTTCATTGTATTCATCTAGGGGGATATAATCCTCCAACCCTTCCATATTTACATTATCTTGAACAAGACTATCAGAGAATCGAGTATGAACCCCAAAACTATATTGTTCAGATATTTCAGGGATTGCAAGATCATCTCTGAATACTAGTCTGACGGTGATAATTCACTTTCCTTAGTTTCTTCATTAGGATTAACTTCAAAATTTTAAAATACGATTAGAACAATAATATTACTAATAATAAAAGTATTAATACTAAAACTATTAATAATAATAACAACAACAATAATAATAATATTAATAATATAACCTTGGGAAGATGTCGGATACAAAGTCTTCATCGTTGTTATGCACCAGCTGCAGTCGATTGTCTTGTAAATTGGTGTACGTTGACATACCAGCGTCATTTTCAAATTCCATTTGATGGTAATGTTGGTACTTGAGATAAAGAAGCTTGTATAAGATCCATACAACTACTCTATTCATAATTAGGAACTATTACATACCATTTAACATGAATTTGACTCATGTAGTTTCTAATTTTTTAGATAGATGATAGATCATCTTCATACCCGCATCTCCTTTAATATATGAAATTTCTGAAATGCCTTAAAATTCATAATATAGTATCAGTTCTAAACAACTGATTCTCCATCAATTTCAACATAACTACATATAAGACCAGCAAAATCAGAAAAACATATTTCAGAATTCATAATAAACGAGCATGGTTTTGTTGATTCATCACTCATAACAACCCCATGTTGGTACGAAACCTCACCACCCTAGTATAATTTTACTAGAAACAGTGTAAATGATGAAGAAGAAGACATCTTGATGATTTTACAACCACTTTTTTGAAAGATATACAGAGAGACAACTAACTATTATTTTCCAACCACTTTTCTTGCTAGATGATTTATGCTTTCGAATACAAATGAAAGTAAAAGTACAACTTTTGTGGTGGGTGAATACAAAACATGAACCAGGTAAAATATGTTGTATTTTTATTATGTGGTAGGTGAATTTTGTGGATGGTAAATTATATGAATTAAAAAAAGAACAAATGATTCTGTAAATTATGAGTGAGGAATCACTTAATTATGGTCAAAGTTATTACATTAAAAAGAATTTGATAAAGGCATGATCAATCTAGCGTGATTCACAGCTAAGCACTCCACCAAATCTAGCAACGATAACATAGTGTCTAATGTTATCTGTAATTTGAAGATTGCTTCCATTGATACACCAAAAACCTTGATCACCACGTCTTGTGTGTAACATTGATTCATTGCCCAAATTTGGGTTTTGAAACAAACTTCTAGCTCGATGTTCTGCTCCTAAATACAATAGATCACCATTAATCGGACAAGGGTTTAAGTTAAAGTTCATGAAAAGCTATATTAGAAGATTAGAAGGCTGATGCAACCAAAAAGCCAAAACAACCAAGATGCTTCCTGCATGCATGCACTGATGTACAAGGTAGAAGTTGCTTCGGAAGTTTTACACTCTCCACAGAAAATATTCTAAGTGTAAAATCTTCCGAAGCCAAAGATGAAGTCTTTCGAAGCTTCAGAGACAAAGTCTTCCGAAGCCAAAGATTGTGAAGACTGATTTCTTCCGAAGACAGAGAAGACATGCTTTCTCTGATCTGCTTTTTCATAAAGCTGACACACTTTTCGCTGCAACTCTGAAGACTCACCAACTTATACAAGTTGGTGAAAAGTCCATGATTTTGTAAACTGTAGATTATGGTTTTTGGTCTGTAATTTCCTACTTTGTACCTCTTAACCTTTTTATATTAGAAAAGGATGTAAGCTATGGCATGTCATATTCACTAGTCAAAAGGCAATCTGCCTTTTGACTCTACATTGATCTTGTTGTCTAGATTAGTGTTTCCAACTATCTTTCAAAGTATTGATGATTATAGGATATAGTATAAAGTATCTCAGGTCCTTGTATTTCTTTTATGCTTTGTAACACTTGTAATAAAACTTGAGAGCAATATACAACATCCTTGAAAACCATACTTCTCTGTTCTTGTTCTTAGTTCTGTCTCATTACTTACTTATGTTCTTAGTATCATATCACACAAACTTGGTTCCCCATTTGATCTGTTAAGTGTTCTAAAACTCTCCTTATTATGAGACCGATTGTTTTGACCACCATTTACATGGTCCTGCAATTGGTATCAGAGCTTTTTAGGCTCTTGATTGTAAGATCTCACCATCTTAAATCCTTTCAGTTTCACAAAATACTTAACATCTCAAATGGCAGCTATCATAAAGGCTAATATAGAAACTGGTACTATGACCAAGTCTCCACTGATCGCTCCTGATGACTTTGATACTTGGTGCCAAAGAATGGAAGGCTTCATCAAGTCTCAAGATTCCAGGACGTGGGGATCTGTTGTCTATGGACCTCATGTACCATCTACCCCTTCAGCTGCTGGTGGTGGTATGATACCAAAGGAAGTGGTTGATTATTCTAATAAAGACTGGAAGAAGATTGACATAGATCAGAAGGCCATGACCGCCCTCCAAACTACTCTTCCAAACTCTATCTACAGAGGCTTCAAGAAATGCAAGATTGCCAAGCTACTATGGGATGCACTGAAGCTGATGTATGAGGGGTCAAATGAAGCAAAAGAGAACAAGAAGGACCTTTTGTTCTCTTCAAAACATATGAAACCATAACTCAACAGTACTTTAGGTATGTTGAGATTGTAGATACTCTAATGGATGTTGTAGTAACTCTTGAGAACAAGGACATTGTGAGGAAGTTCATGTCCTCTCTTCCCAGACAATGTAGACACTATTGTGTGGTAATTAAGAGGACTGAGAACCTCACGACCCTTACTCTCACTGAGTTGTATGGTATCCTCAGTGGCTACCAGATGGAGATGAACATGCAAAATCCATCTGGTAACTCCAACATTCAACAGAGTTCAGCCCTTTATGTGGTTGAAAGGGACTGCAGAGAACCATAGCATCATCTCATCTATTACCCTGACAACTCATAAAAGGGTCCTTTCATCACCTTCCCGGAGACACTAAGAGAGAGCTACATCCAAGGAAGCCCATTCCAAGAGACAAGCTCTTTACAAACCTTTATGTCTACTGATGAAAGCATAGGCAACTTTCTCTTTACCCTTAAAGACCTGGACTGTATCCATCCAGATGATCTGGAGTACATAGAAATAGTCCAGCAGATGGCTCTTCTCACTCACAGAGCCAAGAAGTTCTACAAGAGGATAGGGAAGAAGTTTTCTAGCAATATAACCAATGGAAAGTTTAGGCTGGACAAAAGCAAAGTAAAGTGTTACAACTGTAACCAAATGGGAGACTTTGCTAGAGAGTGCGAGGCAGCAAAGACAAATGGTGGCCAAGCACAAACCAGACCAAACTACACTGATGGAGCTCACCAGAATAAGAAGCCCAAGCAGCAAGCTGCAGTTGCTATTGAAGAAGGAGGCTTTGATTGGAGCTTTTGGTTGAGGATGCATCTCCAAACCAAGCACTAATGGCAGATCATGAAGAAGCCAAGGTATTGGAACATCTTTGTACACCTGAATGTATTACTAAAGTCAAGAAATATAGGTCCTATAACTTAGATATGAGATCTGATCTTGAGTCCTTAAACATCTTAAAAGTTGATTTCAAAAAAGAGCTGAAAATGATTACAAATTTAAAATAGAAGATTTAGTGAAAACCATTTCAACTCTTAAGCATGAACATACCAACTACAGGACTCGGATAAAAGATCTCATCACTAAGTTAACTGAATGCCAGGTTGAGCTTGTGATCAGTAAAGCCAGGGCAGAAAAACGTGTTCTTGAAGAGGAGACCTTCAAGAATATGATATCCTCATCCTTGCATGCAAAAGTTTGTTATCAGAATAAGCAGGGACTGGGATCTACTAAGATAGCTCCTCCACACATTCTATTATCTGTAAGATCTCCAAGGTATGGAACTTGTGAAGATGAGCTTCCCCTCATAGACCCTATTGTTGAAGAGGATGAAGAGGAGATAGTAAAGGATGATTCTGAGAAGAGTGAAGAAGATCATCCTAAGAAGGGTCACTATTCTCATGAGGAGAGAGAAGAAGCTGGGATGACCAAGTCTAAAAGAAAGAACTTGATCAGGAGAGCAAAGATAAAATCAAAGAAGTTTCAAGAGATCAAGCCCACTTTCAACTCTAAGCAGAAACAAGTGTTTATCTTTGCAGGATTTGAAGTGGTGAAGGCTGAAGACTTAACTATGAACTCTAGTACTAGGAGTTTTAGTTCATGTCCAACTTATTCCAGCAAAGAGAAGAAGGCCGATCAGCTGTATACCACTGCTACACAGCCTGAACCATCCACTTCCAAGAGCAAGCCTCACCCTAAGAAGCTTGCTGCATCATCTGTGAAGATGAAGATGGAGGTGGAAAGTGATCAAGTTTAGTCTTTCTATCAAAAGAAGACTCTCAGAAGGAAGCAAATGGGTTGCATCATGTGTGGTAGTACTTCTCATCTTGCTAAGAATTGCATCTACAATCCTAAAAGTACTATTTATGATCAAAGAGAAAACTTCTGAGAAGAAGAAACAAAAACTAGCTTCAGAAGGAAAATCTTTTTCCTTCGGAAGCTCCAAGGTGAAAAATAAGACAAGTGAAAACTTTCCTTTGGAAGAAAATTTGGTCTTGGAAGAAAGGAATGCTTTCAAAGTACTGAAGCCTGTTGTAGTGAAAGCAAGTTCTTCCGAAGGTCCAGTCTCCAAAACTTCAGAAGTTGTTAAAACTTTCGAGGTGTTGAAGGTCTAGTCCAATCTTTCAAAGATGGTGTGGAAGATGAAGAAAGACCACGTGACTGAAAGTTCTTCATCAACAACAGCTAATGATCCTCAAAGCTTGAACATAGGATCAGTTACTGTTACATTGTCTTCAGATCACTTTGAAAAGCCCAAGACGAATGAGGCTTGGGTTTCCAAATGTAACTAACCACTTCTTTCTTGTGCAGGAACAGCTAAAGACTAAAGGAAATATATGGATCATTGATAGTGGTTGTTCCAGGCACATGACTGGCAATGGTTCTCTACTTCAAAATTTTGAGAAATTGATAGAGGGCCAGTTGCTTTTGGAGGAGATGTTGGAGGTTACATTACAGGAAGGGGCATGGTCACAAATGGTAAGCTCAGCATTGAAAAGGTAAACTTTGTTAAAGAGTTTGGGTACAATCTACTGAGTGTATCCAAATTTGTGATCAGAGACACAACATGCTCTTTACTGAGCATAAGTGCATTGTTCTCAAGCCCGGGGTGGTCATTCCTCATGAGCATATCCTGCTCAAAGCCCCCAGGAAAGGGAACATGTACAAGATGAACTTGCTGGAAACATCTCCCTCAGGAGAAGTTTCTTGCTTTCTATCTAAAGCAAATAGTGATGAGTCTTTCCTCTGGCATAAAAGAATATGCCATGTAATTTTTAAAAACATGAATAAATTAATTAAGAATGATTTGGTAACTGGAATGCCAAAGAAAGAGTTTACAAGTGATGACCACTGTGTTGCATGCCTGAAAGGGAAGCAACACAAAGTGTCTCACAAGCCAAAGAAAAGGAACTCTATCACTACTCCCCTATACTTATTACATATGGATCTCTTTGGCCCCACCAGTGTAATGAATTTAGGAAGGACCTCATACTATTTGGTGTTCACAGATGACTTCATAAGATTCACTTGGGTCTTTTTCCTTAGAACTAAGGATGAGACTCCTGAGATCTTAAAGAACTTCATTCTAGAAAATTGAGAATCAATCTGATCACAAGGTCATGACCATAAGATGTAATCAAGGAACAGAATTTAAGAACCAAATACTTGATTTATTTTGTGGAGAAAAGGGTATTACAAGACAATATAGTGCTCCCAGGACTCCTCAGCAAAATGGTGTTGCTGAGAGAAGAAACAGGACACTTATTGAGGCTACAAGAACCATGCTGTCTGACTCTAAACTACCCATCACCTTCTGGGCAGAGGCAGTCAACATAGCCTACTACATGCAGAATAGAGTTTTAGTGGTTAAGACTCATGGTAAGACTCCTTAAGAGATGTGGCATAAAAGAAGACCATTTTTTGGTTTCCTCAAGTCATTTGGATGTCCTTGCACCATCTTGAATACCAAAGATCAAGTAGCCAAATTTGCTGAGAAATCAGATGATGGACACTTTATTAGATACTCTTCCCAAGCTAAGGCTTATAGAGTATAAAATCTTAGAACTAGAGTAGTTGAGGAGTCAGCCAATGTGACCTTCAATGAACACACTCCCAGTATGAAAGGTTTTGGTCCTGATTGGCTATTTGATCTTAATTTAGTTACCCACTATTTTAACAAATCTTGTGAGAATGTTTCAGGATCTACAGGTAACATATCAACAGGAGATCCTAACCCAAGATTTGAGCTGAGAAGATCAAGCAAGAATACTACTTCAGCTCCAGTAGTAACTAACCCTGCAAGTAAAGATCCTATCAGCACAAACATGACAAATTCAGCTGATACATCTGAGATGCCTACAAATTCTAGCTTAGAGGTTCAAAACTCCAGTAAAGGAGCTTCAAATGTAGGAGGAAATGGAGGTGGTGATAGTGATCAAGAATTTCTTGATACTCATAACCACTCCATAGAAGATAACATAAATGATGTCACACGATCATTGGATCAAGTCTCTCTTGATAAGTGTGCTGATGTGATGGGTGACACTCCATTGCCATATCTGAATTTCTCTAATTTAGATCTTTCCAATCAACTTGTTGTGATCCCTTAACTCAGGATCCACAAGTCACACCCCACCACAAACATCATTGGAAATGTTGATACAGGGGTGAGAATAAAAGGACAAACCCATGACAAAAATGTTTGTCTATACTCTTGCTTCTTGTCCCAGATAGAGCCAAAGAAAGTTGATGAGGCTTTGAAGGATGGAAGTTGGGCTGAAGCAATGCAAGAGGAGTTGCTTCAATTCGAAAGACAAAAGGTTTGGAACCTATGTCCTCTTCCTTATGGAAGACTACCATAGAAACCAAGTGGGTTTTTAGAAACAAGAAGGATGATAGAGGACTTGTCATCAAGAACAAGACCAGACTAGTTGTTCAAAGATATACACAAGAAGAGGGAATTGATTACACAGATGTTTTTGCTCATGTGGCAAGACTTGAAACTGTAAGAATATTCCTGGATTTTGCTACATCCAATGATTTCAAGGTCTACCAACTTGATGTCAAGTGTGCTTTTCTATATGGGGTGATTGATGAAGAGGTGTATGTCAAACAACCACCTGGCTTTGCAGACCCAGATCATCCTGATTATGTCTACAAGCTTGATAAAGGTCTTTATGGGCTACACCAAGCTCCAAGAAAGTGGCACGAGACACTATCTTAGTATCTCTATCAACATGGTTACAAGAGGGGTACTATAGATGGAACTCTCTTCATCAAAGGAACAGGGAATAAGTTAATGCTGGTTCAAGTATATGTAGATGACATTATCTTCGGGTCAACTAATCCGAAGCTCTGCAAAGACTTTGAGAGGCTGATGAAGAATAGGTTTGAAATGAGTGCCATGGGGGAACTCAATTTCTTTCTGGGAATTCAAGTGAAGCAAGTTGACAATGGCATCTTTATAAGTCAGTCAAAGTATGTACAAGACATACTTACTATATTCAACATGGCTGATTGTTAGGTTGCTAAGACACCCATAGCCAGAAACCACTCCCTTGGACCTGATCTTGAGGGGGAGTGTGTGGAAGAACATCTCTACAGGGCTATGATTGGATCTCTTATGTATCTCATAGCTAGCAGGCCTGATATCATGTTTGCCACATGCATCTGTGCAAGATTTCAAGCCAACCCCAAGATGTCACACTTGGTTGCTATCAAGAGGATTATTAGATATCACAAAGGTGCTCCCAAGCTTGGACTTTGGTATCCTAAGAATTCTGACTTCAATCTGTATGCTTATACAAATAGTGACTATGGTGGCTGCAATATGACTGTAAAGTCTACGTCTAGGGGGTGTCAATTCCTTAGTGGAAGGATTGTCTCATGGCAATGCAAGAAAAAATCATGTGTGTCTGCATCAACTGCTGAAGCTGAATACATTGCTGCAGCAAGCTGCTGTGCTCAAGTCTTTGGATTCAGAATCAAATGCTGGACTATGGATTCAACTTCAAAGAGACTCCTCACATAGATTTTTGAAAATTTTTCCAAACATATTTTCTTTTGGAAGATTTAAAGTTGTCTTCGGAAGAAAATTATGTCTTCAAATCAAATAGCTACTTATAAGAAATTTACCTTTGGAAGAAATTCCGAGAATATCTTCCGAAGCTTAAATATGCTTCTAAGTACTTGCATGCATTTGAAGGACAATTTTTCTTTCGAAAGCAATTAAGTCTCGAAAGATTTATTCTCTTTAGAACAAAACTCCCAAGTCTTAATCTCTTCCAAAACCAAACATGTCTCGGAAGAAAAATTCTCTAAGTATTTTTCTTCCGAAGCAAAATTTTCTCAAATCTTAAGAATATCTTCCGAAGCCAAATTGGCTTCGGAAGCTTTTTCTAAAAACTTCCAAAACAAAATTACCTTCGGAAGATTTTCAACTTCCAAAAAAACTACCTTTTTGGGCCCTTTTTCAGAGGTGGGACCGACATTCGGATTTCAAACTTTATTCTTTTGTTTTAACTTTGTCTTAAATCCATTTCATATATATTCTCTCAATGGTTCCCCCTCTTCTCACTACCCTCTTCATCTGCATTTTTCTCTAACCTAATTCACCCATAAACCGCCTTTGTTCTTACCTTCCTTTTCTTTAAAGCTACCTCAAATGGCCAACCCTGACCACAGAAACCAACCCGATTTCTCCATGCATCTTCACAGGCAACATAATCAAGTTTCTCTATTAGACTCTGAGAAAGATCCCGGTTTCTCAAAGGTTTGCCGTTACCTTTCTTTGACGAACTACTTCACCTCCCTCACCATTGATCCTCCTCTCTATGAGGATCAGTTGTTGGAATTCTGGAGGACCTGCCAAGAGGTCACCATGGATGGGGAGAAGGCACTGTCTGCCATAGTGCAGGGGAGGACAATCTTCATAACTCCGGCCTCCATAAACACTCACTTTCAGCTGGATGATGTAGAAGGTGATTTGTCCTTTCCAAAATCTGCTGTTAACCACTCCTTTGAGCAGATGGGCTATGAAGATGACTTCTCAGTCAGGACCTTCTGAAAGGGGAAGGTCTCCTCTCAGTGGAAGTACCTTTTCCATGTTGTCATTCACAGCTTATGCAACAACCACTGAGGTTGGGACCAGATTCCAGAAGACCTTTCCTTTATAGTCCATGGGATGGTTCAAGGGGTCAAGGTCAGGTATTCATAATTTGTTTATACCAATTTACTTGCAAACTTAGACTCCTTAGAGTATTACATGTTTCCTAGATATGTCCAGCACATTCTCAACTGTGAACTGGGCTCACAGTTGAGGGGAATAGGTAATATTCTAAAATTGTGACAAATGAAGCCCGACATCTTTAAGACTATGAGGAAGCCAACTATTGGCTTCTTAGGGGTAGAAACAACCCTTGTCCCAAAATTGTTAGAGCTCATTGCTCAAGGTGACAACCTAGCAGAACCAGCTAGTGTTGAACCAACACCTTCTACTTCTCAACAACCTATACAGCCACAAATAACCATCACATACAAGAGAAAATCCAAACGAACCCCTGCACATGCTACTCAATTTGTGCAGGCCCCTATATCATCACCCATATAGGAGGAAGTGGACACTGGAGTTCCCACTTCTCCTAAGGAGCAAACTATTCCCATCTCACAAATGATCAGTGCTGAGGTTCCTCATGCTCAGCCTAATGAGCTCACAACCCCCACAGCCTTAAGCCTTCACTCAGAGTCTCAACGCTCTAGTGAACAACCTTCAGGGGATAGTTACCATCCCCCGCCTCTTGATCTAAACCAACCAATCCCAAGCCTTGAATTCTATGATGATGAAGACATGGGCTTCAGTGAGTATCATGAGTCTCACTTCTCCACCCCTACTCAAGGAGAGATGAGTACTCCTGTTTCTTCCATGTCTAGCCTATATCATCCACCTACTACTAAGGTGGATCTCCCTAAACCCGTTCAGGAGGTCCATAAGGAAGAGGCTCTCACTTCAACAAGTGATTACATCATTCAAACCTCAACCATGGTAACCCAGCCTCTTGACATTTCTCCTGAAGTTGTCATAATGCAGGGGAAATGCAGCAGCCAAGAACAAAGTTCTGGTGATAAGGAAGAAGACCTTGGTCCTATTCTCTCATCCCCTCGTGATTCTTCTGATTAAGATAAGGGGAGTCTGAAACTAAAGGTGCAATAACTGACAAAAACATGCACCTATTTAGTCTCAAAGATAAGTCACCTAGAATCTCAGGTGACTATCTTACAACGGAGGGTCAATGACCAGCAATTTGAGATCACCGATCTCAAGGGCAAGTTAGCTGAGAGACCACTCAGGAGAACTCAACCAGGTTCACAAGAACCTGTGGATGTGACAAACCCAACCCCTAGCTCACTTATGCAAGAAGGTGATGCTACCAAAAAAGGGGAGAAAGTTCAAACAATCATAGAACCTAGGAGTTCTTCACAGAGTATGGACTTTGAGGATTCACCACCCTCACTTGCATTGGTCCATACTCAGCAACCTTCTCAAGTCTACATGAATGTGGACTTACTTGCCTAAGTCCACATGGATGTGGACTCACTCATACAAAGCTTGTTTGAGGAGGGTATCTCCAGAGCTATGCCTACCCCATCTCATTACTCTAAGAATCCAACCATGGGATGTAGATACGACACAGATAGAAGAGCTCTTGTCATCTTTAGATCTCAGGAACAGGAAATCTTCAACTTTTTCAACCTGAGTTCTATGAGTGCATCCATCTGATTGATCTTCCACTTGTCAACCCAAGGCAAAATAGACAAGCTGCAAGATTAGCAGATAGGATTCAAGAAAGGGTGCTAGAAGAATCAAGCTAAGATCAAGATTATATAGATAGAGGCTAGCAGGTGAGATTTTTGGTCAACTGGATATGAGGTGGACCCTAAGATTAGCTTCGAAGGGGAAGCCTTGACTGAAGGCCCAGAAGTTGAACCTGTGAACCTTGAGACAGGAACTTCTTCAGCACTCATTACCCTCAGTGAGGCACCAGCTGGTGAAGGTGCTTCACAACCTCTCTCTGGCTAGAGCTTGACTGCTGAACAAGCAATGAAGGCCAAAGCTCTCTCCACCCTGAGTCACCAAGGCCTGTGCGTGACAAAGGGAAGAGGAAGATGACCTCTGAGGAGATCGAGGAGGAGGAGGAGAGAGAGAGAGGAAGAGGAAGCTAAGGGGAGAGAAACTGTGGCATCTGCACTGAGGGCAGCCAGGCTAAACTATCTGGGGACCAGGAACTACAACATTGATGAACTCATATCTCTTCCCTTAGATGAATAGAATGAACTGGCTGATAAGGAATTGTCAAAGGAGAGTAAGGAGGCAGAGGATGCAGCATTGCTCCTCAAGATCAAGGAAGAAAGGAGACAGAAAAGGCTCTACAAGCATGCTCCTATCCTCTCCCCAGTTCAGGAAAGTCCTGAGAAAGAAACTGTGGCAACTGCACAACCTTAGGTAGACAAGGAAGCTGAGAGACTAAACATGATCAACTACATGAGTGCCACAGGACTCTATCAGGCATCTGCACTTCTTCCCTTATCATATGAGTATGTTGAATTTGAGTATCTCAAGCAGCTGGAGCAACAAGTTACCAAAGAAAGAAAAGCTGCTAAGAGAAAACTAAGGGAAGAAGCTACAAAGTCAAGAGCCATCATCCAAAAGAGCCAAAAGAAGTCTACTGACAGACAAAGGGTGATGAAATTCTTGAATCTATATGGATTCTCCAGAAGAAGGCTTGGTCCAATGTCTCTATCCACTATGGATGAGCATATCAGAGTGATCAAGCAGAAGATTAAAAAGGGAGAGCTTGTTGACTTGCATTCTCCACTAAGTCTAGCTCAACCTGAAGTTGAGGTAAAGGTTGAACCTCCTGAGACAACACAACCTGGACTAGAGCTGCATCTCAGCCAACTTCATTTTTTGATCCACAGCAGGGTCCTCTTCACTCTCCTATTGAACCTGTGAGAGAAAAGAACCCAACTGAGAGAGACACAATAGAACAACCAGGTGCTGAAGACCAGTCCTCTCAGTTAATGAATTCAAAGAGGAGGAAAAAGATGGCCATGAAAAGTGTTTCCAAGAAGAAGACCAAGGCATCCACCTCTACACCTCAAGATGAGTCAGAGCATCCTGAGGTAGTGCATGAAGAGGCTGCTCAACCAACTCCAATTCAAGTAGAGCCTCTTGCAACTGGAAGACCCATCTTATCCTGGACTTTTGTTGCTAATCCAGACAGATGGTATGTCATCAGAGATCAAGGAGGTCAAGTTGTCTATTTCTGGCAAGACATGCTTGATCTTCCTCTACATGATCTTCCCTATGAGAAGATATTATGAGAGTTTGAGGGATCCTGACCAGATGATGAAGAAAGGTATGGTCTTGATCCTAACGAGGACTGTCAACATCTGAATAACATCTCTATTTTGGTCGCATCAGCCTAGGAGTAGTTTGTAAGGTTATATTAGAAGATTAGAAGGCTGATGCAACCAAAGAAGCCAAAACAACCAAGGTGCTTCCTGCATGCATGCACTGATGTACAAGGTAGAAGTTGCTTCAGAAGTTTTACACTCTTCACAGAAAATATTCTAAGTGTTAAATCTTCCAAAGCCAAAGTCTAAAATCTTCCGAAGCCAAAGATGAAGTCTTCTGAAGCTTCAGAGACAAAGTCTTCCGAAGCTTCAGAGACAAAGTCTTCCGAAGCCAAAGGTTGTGAAGACTGATTTCTTCCGAAGATAGAGAAGGCATGCTTTCTCTGATCTACTTTTTCACAAAGCTGACACACTTTCTGCTACAACTCTGAAGACTCACCAACTTATACAAGTTGGTGAAAAGTCCATGCTTTGTAAACTGTAGATTATGGTCTTTGGTCTGTAATTTCCTACTTTGTACCTGTTAATCTTTTTATATTAGAAAAGGATGTAAGCTATGGCATGTCATAGTCACTAGTCAAAAGGCAATCTGCCTTTTGACTCTACATTGATCTTGTTGTCTAGATTAGTATTTCTAACTATCTTTCAAAGTATTGATGGTTATAGGATGTAGTATAAAGTATCTCAGGTCCTTGTATTTCTTTTATACTTGTAACACTTGTAATAGAACTTAAGAGCAATATACAGCATCATTGAAAACCATACTTCTCTGTTCTTGTTCTTAGTTTTGTCTCATTACTTACTTGTGTTCTTAGTATCGTCTCACACAAACCCAGTTCCCATTTGATCTGTTAAGTATTCTAAAACTCTCCTTATTGTAAGACTGATTGTTTGACCACCCTTACACGGTCCTGCGGTTCATTTTATAGGAAAGGGGTAGACGATGGTAGTGTTTGGGTGTTAAAATAAAAGATATGTTTTTGTTGTTTAAATAAAAGTTATGTAGGAACGGATGATTTGGAAGTTATATATATAGTAGTAAAGGATAATTTGAAAGTTAAAATAAAAGATATATTGTTTATTATTATTGTAAAACAACAACCATCTTTAATGAATCATGCATGCAGTAGATATATCTATTGTTCACCACCAAACAAAACAACAAATATACAAAAATTTTCACAACTAACACCTCTAATGAATCATGCATGCAGATGGACGTACATATTGTAGACATATTTATTGTTCTCACCTAACAAAATAACAACCACCTAACACTACATGTATGTATGCATGTGACTTTATTATTCAACCATGTATGCATGTATTGCATGTATGTATGCATCAATAATTTGTTTTATGTATGCATGTGTAAGAATTTTTTTATTAAACTCAATGTGTAAGAATTATTTTTATTAAACTTTACATGTGACTTCTAGCAATCATTTATATCCATTCAATTTACCTGATTCTACATGTCTATCTAACACCTCAACTATATATTTAATATGGTGTTATAATAGCACTCAAAACAATACTCTTAAAACAAAACACTCTAAAGAAAAATGGTTTTTTTATGGTTCTGGTAAAGAAGCAATAATACGAACTTCATGGAATTCCAAAAATCCAGGGCGTAGGTTCTACGGTTGTGAGGAGAAGATAAACATGTTTATCTTTTTTAAATTTTATTAATTCAAACTTAAAAGCAATTAAATGTTGCAACAGGAAAATAAATGTTGGCTTTTTTGTTGGTTTGATCCCGAGATGTCTTCAAGAGCAGTAGACATCATTCCTTGACTATTAAGTGCTAAAATGAATTGGAGATGAAACTAAAAGTAAGTCTAGCAAAATTCAAAAATTTGGAGATGAAACTGAAAGTGCAAAAAATTGAGGAATTCACTGATTATGAGTTGGGTATTTTTGTTCGAATTGTAATAGCTTTCGTTATGTATTAAGTTATTAACTATAAAAAAAGTTATTGTACTTTTACTGTTTTAGTACATTTCTATTAGTCTGTTCGGAGACAAATACTGTGTATTCTTGGGCTCGAATATCATGCTGCATGAACATATGCCACATGCATCAGGTAAGGCTGTAGAGAAATTATTAGATCTAGTAGTTTTTGGCGTACCGAGTCATATCTTTCTAAAACGTGAAATCAATACAAGCTTTAATAGGAAACATCCTAGCTCCACGCAACACCTTATTCAAACTTTATGACATGTTCGCAGTTAGGTTACCCCATCAACGATTTCCCTATCATACAAAAGCGTCCACCTACTTTCATTGATATTCTTTAGGTGTCGCTACGCTTCTTTGTTTATCGTCTTTATCTGTAAAACAGAATCTTTAAACTTTCTAGCTTGTGATGTGCTACCGATATCCCAACATAGTCTTATCATGCTTAACGTCTTGAATCGTTTCATAAAATTGCTTCTAGCAAGTCGAAGACAAAAACAATTAAATGCCTTTGGCTCCTTCCATGCATCTAGATTCTCCAAAGCATTCAATATCCTGCATGTCGATCAGAAAGAACACACACCCTACGCACCGTTGGATCAGCGACATGCATTCGATTGCTCAAGAAACCAACCCCAACTCTCAACTGTCACTTCATCCACAATCGCCTATGCCACCGGAAAATCATATTATTTGCGTTTTGAAAAACCGCAATTAATTTTTGGATTGTAAGGTACATCTAAATGTGTAGCATATACGGAGATAACTGGCATGCAATACTTGAAAGCTTCAATACTAGGACGGAAAGCCCATAACACATATTGAATATTGCATAGTTAGATGTACTGTGTGGATGATGTAACCACTCTACAAAAGTACTAGGATTACAAGTCTATAGTGCTTTAACGTAATGGGGCAACATATTGAAATCTTCTTCCCAACTACCATATATATTTTCAATAACTTTTCTTCTAGCCATCCAAGCTTTACCATACGTGATATCAACATGCAACTTTTCTTTAATAAAAGCTCGAATCTGTTTCACAGGAAATGAGACACCTGTACAAATTTGTGCAGATATATGTGTCGCGACATCTTTCAATCTTAGAGAACGGTTGTAATTGCGACGGTGCTGAAGCAACTATGTGCTGGGGTCCATCGAGTAATACGCCATAAGTTATCATTTCTTCTCGATACAGCTTTTACCAACCAATGACATGACGAGAGGCTTTGGTCTGTGGAACTCTTAGATGGCATTGTGCTATGATATTTTGCTATCCATAGTGATGGTTTGCTTTCTAACACATACGCCTCTCGGTTTTGGGCAATGTTCCACATACAAACACCAAGAATAACATGATCTTAAGATTTGAAGTACCTCATCTTTAGATTTGAAGTACATAGCAAGACAGATATCATTAAATTCTTCATTCCAAAAAATCATGTCATCTTTATTGTATTCATCTAGGGGCATATAATCCTCCAACCCATCCACATATACATTATCTTCAACAAGACTATCTGAGAATCCAGTATGAACCCCAAAATTATATTGTTCAGATATTTGAGGGATTGCAGGATCTTCTTCTGAATAATAGTCTGACGGTGATAATTCACTTTCCTTAGTTTCTTCATTAGGATTACCTTTAAAATTTTAAAAGACGATTAGAAAAATAATATTATAAATAATAAAAGTAGTAATACTAAAACTATTAATAACAATAACAACAACAACAACAACAATAATATTAATAATATAACCTTGGGAAGATGTCGGATACCAAGTCTTCATCGTGTTATGCACGGCTGCAGTCGATTGTCTTGTAAATTGGTGTAGGTTAACATACCAACGTCATTTTCAAATTCCATTTGATTGTATTGAAATGTTGGTACTTGAGAGAAAGACGCTCGTATAGGATCCATACAACTATTCTATTCATAATTAGGAATTATTACATACCATTTTACTTGAATTTGACTCATGTAGTTTCTAATTTTTTTAGATAGATGATAGATCATCTTCATACCCGCATATCCTTTAATATATGACATTTCTCAAATGCCTTGAAATTCATAATACAGTATCAGCTCCAAACGAACCGATTCTCTATCAATTTCGACATAATAACATATAAGACCAGCAAAATTTGAAAAACATATTTGAGAAGTCATAATAAACGAGCATGATTTTGTTGATTCATCACTCATAAAAACCCCATGTTGGTATGAAACCTCACCATCCCAGTATAATTTACTAGAAACGGTGTAAATGATGAATAAAAAGACATCTTGATGATTTTACAATCACTTTTTGAAAGATATATGTAGAGACAACTAACTATTATTTTCCAACTACTTTTCTTGTTAGATGATTTATGTTTCCGGATACAAACAAAAGTTAAAGTATAACTTTTGTGGTGGGTGAATAGAAAACGTGAATAAGGTGAAATATGTTGTATTTTTATTATTTGGTAGGTGAATTATGTAGATAGTAAATTATATGGATTAAAAAAAAGAACAAAGGATTCTATAAATTGTGAGTGAGAAATCAATTAATTTTGGTTAATGTTATTACATTAAAAAATTTGATCAAGACACGATCAATACTGTGCGATTCACAGCTAAGCACCCCATCGTATCCAGCAACGATAACGTAGTGTCTAACGTTATCCGTAATTTGAAGATTGCGTCTAATGACACGCCAAAAACCTTGATCACCACGTCTTGTGTGTACCATTGATTCATTGCCCAAATTTGGTTTTGAAACAAACTTCTAGCTTGATGTTCTGCCCTAAATACAACAGATCATCATTAATCGGAACATGGTTTAAGTTAAAGTTCATTTTGTTGCAAAGGAGTAGACGATGGTAGTGTTTGGGTGTTAAAATAAAAGATATGTTTTTTGTTGTTAAAATAAAAGTTATGTAGGAAATGATGATTTGGAAGTTTATATATATATATATATATATATATATATATATATATATATATATATATATATATATATATATATATATATATAGTAAGGGATAATTTGGAAGTTAAAATAAAAGCTATATTGTTTATTATGTTGTAAAACAACAACCATCTTTAATGAATCATGCATGCAGTAGATATATTTATTATTCCACCACCACACAAAACAACAAACATACAGTAATTTTCACCACCTAACTCCTCTAATAAATCATACATGTAAATGGACGTATATATTGCAGACGTATTTATTGTTCTCCACCTAACAAAACAACAACCACAAACACTTCATGTATGTATGCATGTGATTTATTATTCAATCATGTATGCATGTATGCATGTATGTATGTGTCAATAATTTGTTTTATGCATGCATGTGTAAGAATTCTTTTTATTAAACTCAATGCGTAAGAATTTTTTTATTAAACTTTACATGTGACTTCCAACAATCATTTATATCCATTCACACATTGATGGGTAACTGGTGTTATGCCATAATGCGGTTGAATCATTTCAACACATGTGAATCGGTTGAATTTAGTACATACTAGCTTCCGATGTCGGAGCCTGTCATTAATATGAGAAAACTATAAAACAAGTTGTTTTATAAATTAATATTAATCATGTTGTTTTGATTTTATTATAAGTGTTAGGTAACATGATTTATTAGCTTTGTGCTTACGTGTCAAATTAAAACCATTTCTAGAAGATAATACTCATGTGTAATGCAAATAAAGGTTATGGTTTAACATAAGCATCATGGGAACGCCTACAGGAATCCAGGAAGATGAACAAATGCCAATGAAAGGAAAAGTCAACTAATGAAGTTAAATATTTATAAAAGCATTCAGAAAAAAAGACTTTTGCTGACTTATAAAATAAAATATCAATGGGACCTATTAGTCAATATTTCTATCGGATCAAAATGTCAAATCAAACACAAATTCATCAAAATCAAGTCTAAATAAGCACCTATTGTAGTAAACAAGAAGAACAAGGAAGAAGAAGATAATATCTTGACGAAAACAACCATGAAATGATTCAAACATCTCAAAATCAAGAGCCAATAGCTTGACACCACTTGTAGGTTCCCATAGCTATCTATCTTCAAGTCTAAATCATACTCACCAACGCACGTGAGGAGTCCGTGGTGTTGATGTCTTGCATGTGTAATCAATAAAACAACAATCAAAGCATAACAAAAATATCAACAACAATGTAAATAATACGTTTTTCTCATTCACTATTAATAGTTTAGTACATCATTCGTTAACAACAATGTAAATAATACGTTTTTATCGTTCACTATTAATAGTTTAGTACATCATTCGTTCCAGGTTTATACAAGTTCAACCACACAAGCTGTCCAACTAGCTCTCAACAACCACTCATAAAAAATGACTCCAAAACGCTATATCTAGTGAAACAAATCCAAATTTTGCCCATCACATTTGGTCAGAGGAAACTAACTAGTTTCTCTTGACCTAGTTTATCTTGTAGTTTCTCTTGGATAATTTTTTTACAAACTCTAACTTAGACCTAACACAAAACTAATTGAAAGACTCATAGTCTTCAAGTTGTTGTCACTCGAGATATGCACCACAACACCACCACTACCGAATACTATTGTAGATTAGTACTTCCAATACGAGTTCCCGGGCATAAACTATGCCCTGTCATATAGGGGAAAACCTATTGTCCGGTAAATAAAAATATCTTCAAATCCATAAAACTCAGATCTTTATCATAAAAAGGAGGTACCTTTTTATATGTATAATCATACATCTAGAGAAATAAATTGATAAGATATGCATATCAATTCCAAAACATTAGATATAGTAAAAGATATCTAGAACACATCTTATGAAGAATACCCAAAGGCCCTAGAATGAACCTTCCTTTTTATATTGAGATCTAATCATTCACACATAAAGATTCAACCTTTATCATTAGATATCTCCACAACACTCATAAGCATAACTAAGCTTGAATCTGGATGTAAAGATTCAACCTTATCATTAGATCTCTAACACAACACTCATAAGCTCATACTAAGCTTGAATAAATAGAAATAGGATGGAAATCCTTACCTTTAAGCGTTTCTGCCTTCTTAACCCAACCAAGAACTAGGTTCTCACATAATACCTAAATTGGAAGCCTTCTTGCACACAGAAAAAAAATAGGAGGCAACCTTTTCTTTTATAATGCATATTACCTTTTATTATTTCCAGATTTGGAGCTTAAACTTAACTTAGAATAACTGGCTTCCACTTTTATTTTCTTTTTAATCTTTCAAGAGATCTCAAGTACATATATCGCCAACTAATTTAAAAATAGTTCTTTTGATACGGAAATCTCCCTCTAAATGTTTCGTCATCTAATGTTGGTTATTGGATGAAGAAATCTTGCATTAGACGTTCATGTGTAGAGTTATGATCACGAGGCACATGGATTTTGATTAGTGGTATCTTGTACTTCATGAGACAATGCCGCATTAGCAACATTGACAAAAATTGCAAGTTATGATGTTTCGTATAACTAGATAAATTAGATTTAATGTTAAACTAAATGGTGAAAGAATAGGAAGATGCATACTTGAAAAAAGAATAAATTTTTATATGAAAATATTTTGAAAAGTGATAGGTATATAGAAGATTTATACAATTAAAAATATTTTTGTTGTTTAATGGTTAAGACTATATAGTCGTTGGGACTAGAAAAGAATTATTAAAAGGCCTCGGTGTAGCGCTCACTTTTCATAATATTTTAAATTGTATAAAGTGATTGCGGTCCAAGAAAAAGTCCACTCACTTTTCATAATATTTTCTATATACCATCTCCCGTTGGACCGCAAGAGTTGTGACGACATTCGCACTAGGTATTGAGTAGTACCTAACCATTCGGGAGATGTGACCTGTCCACCCTAGGAGTATGCAAAAAAAAAACTGAAAACTGATCCGCATTTATAACCAGAAAAAACCGAACCACATTATGAATTCGGTTTTTGATTCATGTCCTAACCGAAACCGAATTGCGAATTCGATTTTCGGTTATATGTAATTCTTTAATTTAGTTTGTTCGACTTATTCGGGTTAACCAATATGTTATAATTTAAATATATTTTTTTTTTTGTAATTGTAAGTTTAGTCCATCTAGCTAAACTTTAAACTTTCTAAGGTGGTTTTATTTGAGTCTAATAATTAAACTTTGTATATGCTAGCTCAACCCCAAATATCAAATATGGTCTCAGATTTCAATTCTCAAAGAGTGAAAGTCGCTAATATTTAGAAAACAAGACTCTTAATATCTTTGAAGTTTAATTATTTGATAGTATTTAACAAAAATATATATGAAGAAGAGGATTCTGATACAAGTAATTCCAATTCGGTTTTTAACCGAAACCCAAGCAAATTAAATCAGTTGAATTCGGTTAGATTAATCATTATTCTCGATTCAATTCGGCTTGGTTTTCGGTTAGGCCTATAAAAATTTCAATACCAAACCGAAAAAATGGATACGCCCATAGTCCACCCTCTTCATGTGAAACCCGGACTTGATACGTACCCGGTTTTAGGGGCAAATGGGGGGATAAAGAAGATATATCAGGTACAACCCATTAAGTGCTCCACGATGATGCTGCTATATAATCTAATATAGCAATCCGGATAGATAAGACGCAAGCCTCGAGCTCTCAAAATCCGATAATGGCTTCCATCGTTTTCATCTGGTAAATCTTTTCCTCCGTATCATTCATACGTTCCGAAATCTCAATAATTATAATTATAATATTACCATTGAGGGCTGAAATTTGCAGGCGCCCGTATGTGTTACCCACGAGCAATGTAGCCAAATTTCAATCCAAGACACTTGCGGTTTCTTCCTCAGCTTCTGTTTCGATCCCCAGTGTTCTCTCGTCACCGGTGCCGTTTACCTCTGGGCCTCGAAATCGTGACTGTTTTGTGGTTAGAGCTGAGCCTGAGGCTGAGCCCGAGGCGACGACTGTTGCAGCTGAAGCTTCTGATGATGTTGAAGTTGAATCCGTTGAGGAAGAAGAGAATGTCGTTGAGGAGAAACCACCAAAGAAACCTATTGTAAAACTTGGCGATATCATGGGGGTATTTTCCTCTTATTCCTTCATTTCTCTGTAGAAACTTAGGGTTTCTAATTTCATATCTAGTTTACTTTGCAGAAATTCGGGCGTTAATTGAGACTTCTGATAGCTCCTTTGAATGGCATAGCAATTGCTGCAATATTAACAGAGCATTATTCTCATAGTCTTCTGATTTCAAAAATGTGATGTTATCTGTTTATAATAGCTTTGGTCATATGGATCATGTTTGAGTATATGTGTTTATTTGTTATTGTTATTTGATATTTCTTTTAACCTGGGAGATGCGTTTTGGCTCTTTATATTGTTACAAAGGTTTTGGTTTTTGAATTGAATTGTTAGATTCTGAACAAGCAAGCAATTGAAGCTTCGGATAGTTCAAGGCCAGTACCAGACCTTAGAACTGGAGACATTGTTGAAATCAAATTGGTAAGTTTGCTGTTGAATGTTTTCTGGATGTATATTATCACAAGAGGGTTTGAATTGTGGCGTGGGATTTTGTAGGAAGTGCCCGAGAACAGGCGTAGGCTGGTCCATTTATAAGGGCATTGTAATCTCAAAACAAAATGCTGGTATTCACACCACGATTCGTATCGGAGGATCATTGCTGGAGTTGGAGTTGAAATTGTCTTCCCTATGTAAGTTCCATTCCATTTCCATGTTACTTTTTGAACGGGCAGAGCATTTTATTAATATGGTTAGCAAGAAGCTACCTCACAAATTACATTGGAACACTGGGTAATTATAATACAATTTACACCATAGGGACCAATCTTAACTCTTGCTCTTGCTCGTTTCTTGATCCACACAAAATGTAAATGCTTGTATCTCTTCAATGATCTAGGCATATGTGTGAGGATAATCTGGTCATTCACCTAGGTTTATAATTTAGTGAGTCAATATGTGATTAGTCTAAAGTTAGTTTATGTGTGTATTATTAAATAATAACAATAACATTAAATAAAATGAAAATTAAAGATAAAGATTTTGTTTTAAACTAATTCAAGTTTGTGATGATTTGCAATCTTATTTAGCCATGTAAGGCATGAGTTTCTAACCTAGTACATAATAGACACATAAAGTAACTTCTTCATTGCTTTGTGCGAGTTTGTGAATGATGTCTCTAGAATCGAGTTACACATTGATGTTGAGAATCTCCACCACATTTTAATTATAACTCACACACCTTTCGCAAAGTTACATGATACTAGAAGATGTTCTACGTCCTCTTTGATTTTGCACACCATTATTAGCAAAGAGATTTGGATGCACTGTGTATGCCTTTTAGCCAAAGCATCTTTCTTAATCCTGTGTGACCTGTTGGAATAAATCTAAACATTTATAGGCACCTTCAAACATGCCTTTGAAGTTGTAAATTAATAATAGCTGGTGGATCAGAGTGTTCATGGGAAATGATGATAGTTATGGTCCAATAGAAAGAGGCAAATAAGTTGCTCTTAATGCAGAAAAGGGATCTTTGCAATTTTCATTGGTGCATCACTGCATCTTAGTACATATAGTATAAAGTATGCCATTCTGTGTACAGATATTCTCCAAACATCAAGGAAATTAAAGTGGTTGAAGCACCGTAAAGTCCGACGAGCCAGGTTGTATTACTTACGTGACAAGCTTCCCAGACTCTCTACCTTCAAATGAAAACCAAGTAATGGCCACGCCAGTTTCTTGGGTATCAACATGGTTTGTCTGTCCATGACAAATATATTGCCCGTTGATGTTTTTAGCATGTCATTTGTAATTTTGAAGCGTTTTTTGCTTCCTTTGAGTAGGTTATAACATTCATAGTGTATTATTGATTTGTGATGCTTCTGCCCTTACCTAGATCATAATCGCATTGTAATATTATCTTCTGAACCATCATCACACATGAGCGTTTCTGGCTGGGACTAAGACATTTGGACGCATAACTTATTCTGAATTCATTGCTTTTTTTTTTTTTGTTTAAATCACACTCATAATTCATAGTCGAGTCTCACCTGTCAAGTTGTGTATCCAAAAAATGTCTTGGGGCCATAATGATCTAGTTTTTTTTGGCCCATCCGGAAAAAGGAAATTCATGTAATAGTAATCAAGTTTTTCTAGTTT